>JAFMSR010003937.1:0-11226 GCA_022818135.1 Saxidomus purpurata | reverse complement strand
CGCGTGCATCCGTCCGTTATATGTATACCCCGTCTTCTGGATTCCAGCCCCAACAACGAACGAGACCGCTCGTGTACCGCCTTCAAATGTCGTTGCCTTGGCACCGCGTAACGGGTAATTGTTTCCGGAGCCCGTGGGTATACCGCCATTATCTGAAGTGAATATGATTAATGTGTCATTTATCATTCCATTGTCAGTTAACGCCTTAGTTACGTTGCCTATAGCTTCGTCCATAGCAGATACCATGCCGCAATATTGTCTTCTTTGCTTGGTTTGAATGCTAGGATACATGTCTTCGTAACGTTCAGGAACTTCAACTGGAACGTGGACGGATTGAAACGGTAGGTACAAAAACAATGGTTTAGATTTATTGTGATTGTTTATAACGGACTTTGCTCTCTCTGTGTATAGATAAGTAGAGTATGTAGAATCATTTAGAGGCTTCTTCCCGTCACGAAAATCTATTCCAGTCCCGACAACTTTCGTATAGTAATCTTCTTGGCCATCGTAGAAGCCGAATAAGGATTCAAATCCTCGGTATGTTGGTGTGCAGTTCCAGCTACACGAACCGAGGTGCCACTTTCCTACCATATGCGTCGAATAGCCAAGTCCTTGACGTTTTTGTGGAAAGAATTCTAGTTCGAGTGGAGCACACTCATTTGTACCTGGTATGATTACCCCGCGTTGCATGCTAAGCTTAAAGGGATAAACGCCGCTCATCCAAGAGTTCCAAGAGGGCGTGCACAAAGGTTGAACATAGGAACTGTTGAGAATAACACCACTATTGGCAAGTCTGTCAATGTTTGGAGTAATCATATCTTGATTATGAAATCCGACGTCATTCCATCCGAGGTCGTCGGCAACGATGAATACAATATGTCGCGGTTTAGCGTATATTGATGTAGAGCATAGAGCAAGCAGTAACACAACTGACAAATAAAACTTACAGATAGAAATGTTTATAGCCCTGAAAAGAAAACAAATACGAAAATAAAGATTAAACTAAAGTATGTTTGAAAAACATTACTGAATTTAAATTTAGAACACCAATACTACTTCCTGTTTTAGTTGTTTTACAGTTCAAGGTTAAGTAACATATTCAATGTATATCATTCAGCCATTTTAAGAAACTTTATCATAATCTGTAATATTTGTATACGATACGAGATATTTAAATTTGCTTACGCGAATACAGATATATTTGAATTATTGCGTTTTGAGTTAAGCTTTCATGATTGTAAAATATTGCAAACGATTAATGAGAAAAGTAAAAAGTAATTACTCGGTAAGCAATACTTCATGTGAGATGTATTCTGTTTAAATTTATATGAAATGTATACTCTTATGTTGCTGAAACATGTAACCAGAGTTAATGTTCTGTTCCGTTTCCGATTACATGCCGACTATCAAACATGCGGTTTTGCCATATGACAATAAGTCACTTCGCCATTTTGAAACGGGTACGATTGCATGATATAAATATGCTGGGTTACAATCTATGACATTTTTGTTATCAGCTATAAAAGTTTATGGTTTATGTGTGGTTGTATATCAGTCTGCATTACAAAATAATTCGGCATTATTACTCTTACTATTACCCTTTACTTATCAACAATAGCTAACACTAGTTGAAATGTAAAGATGACACGGTTAAAGGTAAATAAAGAGACGTAGAGAATAGATATGGGTCGAAAGTTAACATCTGAACATTGTAAATTTATCCTGGTTTCAGTATTATTTAGACTATTGTATCCTTACACTTTGTCTTAACATATGAAAACTATGAAACACTTTCCCTGGCCCCAATTTCACGAAAATATTTAAGTACGAAAGAAAAAAATGTTGTATAATACTAAATGCAAGTCAAATATAGTTAAAAATTCATTTGAGTACAAGTTAAACATTTTAAGAATCTGCTTAAGTAAATTAATGCTTTTTAGCAATATTTCCTGCAAAAATACTGACACATGTATAATAATTGTAATATATGGGTAAATACGATTCTGACAAACTTGAATTCTTTAAATGAATAAACATGCAAGGGGCTTATAAGTGTTGAAATAAGTAGAGCATATTACTAAGTAATTACCTAAGTATTTCCGTGAAATTGGGGCCTGATATTTTTTAGAATCCCGTAACGTAAATGGTAGATAACAAAGACTGGATGTAATTTTGAATCACATAAAAACTAAAAGTAAATCTTCTGTTGAAAGAATTATCACTAAATGTCAGTCTTGTGAAATGTATTTATTTGTTATTTGACGTACCTTCAGTCTTCAGGCTTCATTCTTACAATAACATTAACAGTTAAATCTAGCAAGAGACACAGTGACTCTTGGGATGTTGATTCTACTTCTTAGCTAAATAGAAATGCACTGTTGGTTTGTCTTTTATCCGACACTAAGTCAGATTTGATGCTAAACAGTATTTATTTTGATAAAACATGATATCAACTATATTAACAGTAAACCATGAGTAACAAGCACGCTTCAAGTCATGTACAGTTTAAGGGTTTGTAAATAAAATCTGAAGATTAGATTTGATAATTTGTGGTTACCACGAGTACATCATCCCATACTACTACAGAATTGAAGTCACGTTGATGAACGTTGCGCAAGACAAACACTTTTATCTTGGAACATAATAATAATAACAACGATATAAAGGCAATTCAAATATATTATACATGTTCTACTTCAGTAAATATCGAGACTGACAGGTATGTCTCGAAGTATTGTGAAATTTTCAATACTAAAATTCCAATGTCAACATTTAGCTCGTTATGCTATTTAATGCCTTTCATTAAAGTTTTCATAACTGAATGAAGTTTTTTACTTATATTCGTGCACTTATATTCACACATTACTTGGTAACTTATGACCACAAGAATGACGTATGATAAATGCTTTAGCATTGTCTTCTAAACAGATGGTTAAAATTCTGTTTCATAAGTTATGTGTTTGTAATTTTGTTGAATACGTCGTTAATCATCCCTCGACCTCGATCATCATTACAACTTTCAACAATGACATGTCTTCTCATAAATCGAATAACATACCAAATTTCTTGACATCAACCGTTGCGATCAGAGGAGTATTTTCATACTTTAAAAAAAATATATTCTAGCCCTTGCATGCAAAAACTTCCTTCACGGCAGAAAAAAAGTATATATATATAATAAGTAATATTATTTATTCATTTTGCAAAAGAAATACAAACATCCTTATATATTGTTTTGTCTGTTCGTAATAAAGTTTATCAATACTATATAGTTTTGTTGCCCCGGTAACGATCCTCGCAGGTTCAGTTTGTATTGCATCACTTTTTTCTTTGATCATGTTGCAATTATTACAAGCAACACCATGATAACTTAATAAAGGTCTTATGACAGAAAAGTATAGTATTTCTAAAGATATTTAGCCTAATAAACATGTAATACATTTGAATATGCAACTTTTTTGCAAGACTTTACTTGACATTCCAAATATGTGAGCATTCGATTAACTTTATTGTCGAGTAATATCCCAAGATGTCGAGGCTCAAGCAAACAAATCCTTTTCATAAGTGGGGGATGTGATATTTTATCATTCATATTTTTCATCAGTAATAACAATGTCTGATTGTAAGGTGACAACAGTGTTTCCAGCATTATGACTTTTATATCATTTCAGCGTTTTTTTACTCTTTGTTATATTCAAGTCCCTTTACTTCAAATTTTGCGATAAAATTATAAGAGAGCAAAACTACAGACGAAGATGATTGGGTTTCCGATAAGCAGAAAAAAAGAGGTCACGTTTAATACCTTTGACCATCAGTCCATTTTTCTATCTATCGTTGAATATCCTGAAGATCTCTGCACATAAAAGTTACAACCTTAGACCTATCACTAAATATGATAAATACCCCCGAAAGACTGCTTTATCAACTGAGGAAGTCAATAGTAACAGAATACCTTGAAACAAAAATAAACAGAGATATTGTTTTTGCAAATAACTCTGTAATTTGTCAAGATAGCGTTGTGGTTCTTGTACACTGCACTTTCTGTTTAAGTGTTTGACCATTGTATGAAGTTTTATTGAATTCCAACAAGTGGTTTTCAAGTTATACTCCGGACAAGGAAAAGAAACAAAGGGCAATAACTCTGTAAATAGTCAAGATGCAGTTATGGTTCTTGTGCACTGCACTTTCTGTCATTGTGCTTGACCATTTTATGAAGTTTTATTGCATTCCAACCAGCAATTTTCCAGTTATGCTCCGGACAAGGAAAATGCAACGGACCGACCGACCAACCACCGGGTGACTCCTATATACCCCCTAAACTTCGTTTCGTGGGTATGAAAATTATATTTTCGATTACAGTAGTGCTTTGATTTGGCGGTGGACCTCATTAGTCATTTACAGTCACAAACCTGGTCACCGTAGTAATAGCTACATGTTTAAAAGAACAAAACCACATTTGGATCTTAATAGTATGAAGACCCTTATGTGATTCTGGGATTGATCTCGAAATATATTTCGTTACAACGAAAACATACAATTATAAATTTAAACGAAAATTCGTTTTCTCGAAATTATATTTCCTAACAACAAAAGCATACAATTATACTATTATAATTCGTCATCTCGAAATAATTACTCGTTATAACGAAATGATAATTCCTTATATCGGCATAAAATTCGTTTTATATTTCGTTATCCCAAAATAATACTTCGATATAGCGAAAAAATTCCAGAATCGCAGTGTCACATGAGGTTCTTCGTATAAAAGTAAATTAAACTGCCACTATTGATTGCGTTGCTGGAACTTATCGAGTTCTTATATTTCTTTAGATATATATAAACTATCTGCTAGTTATATGTGAAAGATCTATCAATATTGTATGAAAACAAAAATAATATCAAATATGAAGTTGGTTGAAGAATTTAGTGGTTACTTTTCATTCTACCGAATCATGTCTTAACTCCTTTTGCGGAAGTATTTTGTGATGGTAAAGTTTACATAATGTCTACTAAAGTTAACCGTATCAAACTGAATTATACATGTTTATATGTCAAGTCCGCAAATCGCTACCCGTTATAACTCTAGGAGCCCATATTTTAACCGTGTGTTCTAGCGTGACAATCATATGAAATTTTTAAAAATCATCCTGTTTATTAACCTATTCTGATACTGATATAAATAGGAGTAAAAATGGGTATTTACATAAATCCGGATAAGCAGTGCACACGTATGTATTTGTTTAATTTCTTCTAACTTCCTCTTTCGTTTTGTTTAAGGCTGCTCGCTCACAGTTTCAGGTGAAAAAAAAGAACAATTTCTCCAAAATCATATATTAAAGCATAAAATGGGGATGTAAATGCTATAATCAACAACATGAGTAAAATGTAGGTAAAAGCTTTAGAGCTTTAAATAGATCGTGTAAAATATCAGAAAACATATTTGAACAATAAAGCAAAGATAATTTTAGATAATTTGACGAATATTTTCATAAAACTACAAGAAGTATGTTACCTTTAACATTTTATACCATTTAAAGTTACAATAAGCAGCCGAAACCACGAATTTCCTTCCTTATCAATCACCAATCATAACAATGAGTACATGTGCATAATGTTGGTTTTATCCAATACAGCATCCAAAGGAGTCAATCAACATCATGTGTTTCATGCACTCGATCAAGAGCTTCAAAATTATCATTTTCATTGTCACATGGTGTCATTTATAATAAGACCGGACCATTGAATAGACTAGCTTCTGTATTTTATAATCAGCTATTACAGTGCAAATAGATTATTTTTATGCCGATAACTAAAAAGGGGTTTAAACATAGAATTTTGAGAATTATATTTAGTTTTAAACTCTTGTTTTGCCATATGTAAGATCATTCGAAATCAGAATTTACTTGCAGTTTTTACACAAAAAGTCACACTTAATGGGTTTTACACAAAAAGTCACACTTAATGGGTTTTACACAAAAAGTCATATTTAATGGGTTTACACAAAAAATCATACTAAATGGACATCCGTAGGAGTTTGTTTTCCTTGGTTTGTTGTTATTGGTAGAGTCTGTCAAGTAAAAAGGTAGAACACTTAACTAGTTTCTAAATGATTCACATGCATTAAATTATTCAAGTATCGTAGTATTACACTCACGTCCTTGATCCTTTCACTGTATAAGACATAATATGCTGCGGCGGCTACTTTGTCTATAGAACGATATGAGGTATTATATATTGTTGAGTTATGTGCAACTGTCATCATATCTAATTACGACAGAAAGCCTATTAGGAACTATATGTGAACTATTGAAATTGAAGGACGGGTTACAAAAAATGAAAAATCAATTCTTGTTTCTCATAATTTGCTTCAAAACTTAGTTAGGTGGATAGAAAATGGTATAACTAAGAAAATGAATACCCATTCCGATATGTTTATTTCAAAATTTAATATTCTGCTGTCAGAGTGTCCATGTTTATGTTTGTTCGGGTGTATTGGCATTTGTTTATACAATACGTAACTCTTAAAATACTCCCCAATCAGACTAATATAATTTGTAAATGAAATAAAAAATGCATATAAGAATGTCTACCGTAATCATGATTATATTTTTGATAGAAGAGGTATCCACATAAAGTCAAATTGTGAGCGAATGGAGTCCCAATATGGATAACATGAGTTCCGATATGGGTCATATCACCTATGTAGGGATATGCGTCCAAATATCGATCTACATGTAAATAAAAAACAAGTCCAGCCTGTCCAATATGGGATTCTATTGGACTGTCACGTGTGAGAAGGCTATTGGTTACAGTTCATATGGTGTGAAATAATTATTGTTATAAGTGTGTTTAGATATCTTATAGAAACTTATTTATGCAAATTATGTTTATGGCACTATTTTTGTTTGTTAACGACAATAGTAACACATGGTTTAGCTATATTTCCACACTTATATTTCAGATAAACAGAAAGAATGTATGGGTTGTTGGCTACTTTATTGATGACAGCTTTGTGCACGTCATGTACACATGCTGCAAACCAGGCTTCGTCTTTATTGTTGCAGACGATCTCGGATGGAATGACGTCGGTTTTCATAATCCTAATATGATAACACCGAATATTGACAAACTTGCAAACAGCGGTGTTATTCTGAATAGTTCTTATGTTCAACCAGTCTGCACACCATCCCGGCATTCGTTTATGACCGGTGTGTATCCGTTTAAAGCTGGACAACAACGAATTATATATCCTGGACAAGCCGTATGTTCCCCCTTGAATATGGAATTCTTTCCAAAGACATTACAAAAAATTGGATATTCTACCCATATGGCAGGAAAATGGCATCTTGGCTTTTGTAACTGGAACTGTACGCCTACATACCGCGGTTTCGACACATTTCTAGGATACTACCAAGGTAAGGAGGACTACTACAACAAAACAGTCGCAGGTGGATACGACTTCCACTTTAACGAAAATCCAGTACATTTAAAAGACGAAGCCTACTCTGCTTTTGTATACGCTGAAAGAGCCAAAACGGTAATTGAGAACCATAACAAAGTGGAGCCTCTCTTCCTTTACCTTCCCTTCCAGTCCGTTCATCTTCCAATAGAAGTGCCGAAACGATTTGAGGACATGTATCCAAATATCATTGACACGCAAAGACGACAATACTCGGGTATGGTTACTGCACTGGATGAAGCTATTGGAAACATTACCCAGGCGTTAGCAGATAATGGAATGATAGATGACACTTTAATCATTTTTACAGCTGACAATGGTGGGTGGCCAGGTCATGGAGGAAACAATTATCCACTGCGCGGAGGAAAGATAACTATTTTCGAAGGTGGGACGCGAGCAGTGGCATTTGCTACCGGTTCAGGAATTGAGAATCCGGGTTCAACGTATAATGGCTTAATTCATGCTGTTGACTGGCACCCAACGATTTTGGCAGCCGCTGGAGGAGAAAAGGACATCACAGGCAATGGGATTGATGGCCTAAATCAGTGGGAATCAATAAGTACTGGAAGTGAATCGGTGAGAAAAGAGATTGTTTACAACTTGGACGATGAACTTTTTGCGCCAAATGGACACGCAGCTATACGGGTTGGAGACTTCAAATTGATTGAGGGTTACCCGGGTCCATACCAGGACTGGTATAAGCCTGAACAAGTTTATGAAGATCTAACTGACAAATCAAAACATTCCGAAGACTACTTAGAAATTGTTAAATACGACTTAACGAGAAACAACGGTGTTTGGTCAGGGGACGGACTGTATAATTTGAAAAAAGATCCAACAGAGCATAACGACATATCTAAACAATTCCCTGAAATTGTTGAAGAATTGAAAGCTAAACTAAACGATTACAGAAAGAGTTACGTAAAACCGAACTTTCCACCTTTAGATCCAAAAGGCAACCCTAAGCACTTTAATGGAAACTGGATGCCTGGATGGTGCTAATTGTTCTTCTTGAAATACTCCAGTTGACTTTTGATCATTGAATACAATATTTTATTTCTGTAAAGAGTGGAATCAAAACGTAAATGTATCTTTTCATGACCCTGTCAGGCATTAAATTAGCATAAATACTAGGACAAAGAATTTACACGAATAAAGCATGTAACAATTTTATGGAATAAGTCTTATAAGATATAAACAAACGCAGACTAATGTTAGAATTATAATGACATGACAAATATATGTTTGCTTGATTGCAGAAAAAAGAATACTATCTTGATTGATTAATTTGATATATTGTCTGTGTACATGTGTATAATTATAATGGAAATAAATCATTGCTGACATTTTACATGTATTGAACTTCACTGAAAAATACCTTAAGGTAATAAATCTTGCAAAATGTACATTTAAATTACCTGAACGTGAGCTTTGTCTCTTATAAAACTAAAGGACAAATTAAACCTTTTTATTTTCATTTTAAAAATGAAGTAAGACCGTGTCCCCTGGAAATCATTTTGCCGAAAACTAGTGTAGCATTGTATACATGTTTAACGGTTTTGGCCTTCCAAGTTGTCAAACATAGTGAGCAACAAATACCGGAGAAGAATATTTAATATGAGGAAATTTAATCCTCTAAATATCATTTTTATTTAGTTTATTTATTTGTGAATATTTGAAAAACTAGTATAAAGGATGATACATAGAATGTGATACTTTAACATAGCATTTACTACGGCACCATCATTTTATAGACTACTATAAGTTTGATCTAAATCTACGTAATCACTGTACGTGTATATGTTAGAAGGTGAATATAAACTATACAGTGCGTTTGTGCTGACTGAAAGTAAGACCAATGCTACATGATAAATAGTTTCTTTCATGAGCACGCGGTTCAGATCGAAATATCCGTCACCGAGGGTAACTGTTTTGGCGGGAACGAGGCTCAGCCGAGTTCCCGCGAAACATTTACCCGAGGTGACGGATATTTCCATCTAAACTAAGTGTCTCATGATAGAAACTTTTTCTTGCATACAGTCTTGCAATTTTAACAGATTTCTTAATGCAAACTTATCGAAATAATACATTATGGTATAAAAACAAGCGATATTCAGATGCTTTGTTTGGGGAAGTGACGTCACAATGTTTATTACGTTAAGTCCTAAGTAACTCACGCGAGTCATATTACATGGGGGAATGTAATATAAGATTGTCCAGCACTGTTGAAAACTGCGGATACCCCGATCCGGTATGCTAGAAAATAATACCCATCCATGCAATATGCTCAGAAGCGATAAGTTAAGAACACCTCATAAACATGTTAAGTTCACAGTCGGATGACAACATATTTCTGTCTAACAGTGAACATGTTGAAAGGTGAACTTAAATATATAAACCGCTAGGTATGTCCAGCCTGAACATTTTGTCCTTCCTTTAAGTATGGCCAGTGATACATACTGGTATATAGACATATTCCTGATATATCCATTCTGCTCAGATAATTGTAAAACCAAAGGGAAAAGTTAAGCATACCTCATAAACATGTTAAGTTCACAGCCGGATATCAACATATTTTGTCGGGTACAGACGCTTTCTATAAGCGACGACAATGCAGTGTTTATATGGGGTATTGAGAGATGACTGGAGCATAAAAACATGAAACAAAATGATACTCAGTACTAACGCTTCTAACGAAAGCTTGGAGGAAACATTTGTCTGTGAATATGAGGTCAAACAATCAAGCTGCCTAAGTATATGATGCAATAACATTATTTCAAACAGACTTTCTCCGCTGTTAATTTTCATTTTTGTCACATTTAAAAAGGAGACCTATCACACGAAACAGAGGACAAACCACATTCAAGATTTCCACCTTTTGTGACCCTTAGACACGAACGTTCCAAACAAAATACACGAAGAAATGATAAATAATTTGCACCGACAAAATATTAAACTCCCCGAGGACAGTAAGGTTTGCCCGCAAAATATTTCGTGTGTTCGCTTACGAAGTTTTGATGTGTTTAAAGGCTTTCCTCCTACATCACCATGATCGCCGTTGCCCAACGAAAAGCCTTTATGTCAAATTTTGTTATACGACCAAGCACAAACACTTAGATTAAAGTTAACCGAAAATTAATCGTAAAATGTTTGATCTGATAATGAAGCCACCTCACGGTGCTTTCATTGAGTATTAACATTAAAAATCAAAGCGCTGTGAGCGCTGAAGGCCTGGGGGCGGCTAAAGATTAACTCCCCTAAAAACAACATTTGACCTTCGTGATTTACGCTGAACCTTACCATAAGCGCGGGTCGAAATGTGCATTGGGCGAAATTTAGTATATGACACAGAATGAATGATTCACACATATATGGGTGGCAGGGAAGTTTGTTTTTTTATAAAACGTACGTTAAATGAAAAATAATTACATGGTCAACAATATCAATTGTTTGAGAGAACAATAAAAATAATTCAATCTGCGCTTTGTTCAACTTCAAGCGATATCTGATGATGTGGATCGAAAATTATAAATTATTGTGTACCAAGGACAAGACCTTGAAACAGAAATAAACAAAGCAATACCAACAATGAAATATAAATACAGTACTGTACAATGTGTATAACAGGGAAAACCAAAAATGATTCTTGGTTACCTTGTAGTTGTAATCGGTGAAACCGTTCACTGGGCCTTGACATGCAGCGTCCTCGATAAATGGCGGGTGATTTTCTTCTCGGGAATGCACTAAAATTATATCTTTTTTGTAAA
>JAFMSR010003936.1:0-11236 GCA_022818135.1 Saxidomus purpurata | reverse complement strand
CAGATAGGATTTGTTTTCAGCTTTAATGCCTGTCTTGCGCCACAATCTGTTGATCAACACTATAATCAACACTATCACTTAGAAGTGTTGGTTTAGTGGAGAGAAATGGAGCGGGCACAGATGGAATTTTTTTTCAGCTTTAATGCCTGTCTTGCGCCACAATCTGTTGATCAACACTATAATCAACAGTATCACTCAGCAGTGTTGGTTTAGTGGAGAGAAATGGAGCGGTCACAGATAGGATTTTTTTTTCAGCTTTAATGCCTGTCTTGCGCCACAATCTGTTGATCAACACTATAATCAACAGTATCACTCAGCAGTGTTGGTTTAGTGGAGAGAAATGGAGCGGGCACAGATAGGATTTTTTTTCAGCTTTAATGCCTGTCTTGTGCCACAATCTGTTGATCAACACTATAATCAACAGTATCACTCAGCAGTGTTGGTTTAGTGGAGAGAAATGGAGCGGGCACAGACGGAATTTTTTTTCAGCTTTAATGCCTGTCTTGCGCCACAATCTGTTGATCAACACTATAATCAACACTATCACTCAGCAGTGTTGGTTTAGTGGAGAGAAATGGAGCGGGCACAGATAGGATTTTATTTCAGCTTTAATGCCTGTCTTGTGCCACAATCTGTTGATCAACACTACAATCAACACTATCACTTAGAAGTGTTGGGTTAGTGGAGAGAAATGGAGCGGGCACAGATAGGATTTTTTTTCAGCTTTAATGCCTGTCTTGCGTCACAATCTGTTGATCAACACTATAATCAACACTATCACTTAGAAGTGTTGGTTTAGTGGAGAGAAATGGAGCGGGCACAGACGGAATTTTTTTTCAGCTTTAATGCCTGTCTTGTGCCACAATCTGTTGATCAACACTATAATCAACAGTATCACTCAGCAGTGTTGATTTAGTGGAGAGAAATGGAGCGGGCACAGGTAGGATTTTTTTTTTCAGCTTCAAGGCCTGTCTTGGGCCACAATCTGTTGATGCTTTACTTGCAATGTATGTATTCAATATGCTTTACTTTACATTGATTCATAGAATTTAAAATGAATTTAAAACTCCTACATTATAGTCTTTGCAATGTATATATTCTATATGTTTTACTTTATATTGGTTCATAAAATTTGAAATGAATTTAAAACTCTGACATTCTAGTCTTTGCAATGTATTATATTCTATATGTTTTACTTTACATTGGTTCATGAAATTTAAAACTCTGACATGCTAGTCTTTGCAATGTATATATTCTATATGTTTTACTTTACAATGGTTGATAAAATAACTCTGACATGCTAATCTTTGCAATGTATGTATTCAATATGTTTTACTTTTCATTGGTTCATAAAATTTAAAATTAATTTAAAACTCTGACATGTTAGTCTTTGCAATGTATATATTCAATATGTTTCACTTTTCATTGGTTCATGAAATTTAAAATTAATTTAAAACTGACATGCTAGTCTTTGCATTGTATGTTTTTAGTATGTTTTACTTTACATAGCTGTATAAAATTTAGAATGAAAATAATCATGTGACATGTTTACAGGTATGATGTTTTTTTTTGGAAGCATATCTGAAAAACACGAGTGTAAACTTGATCATGGTCTACATTGGTTGCAAAAGCAGATTCATTTCACGCCAGCAGGTTAGTTAAACTTACTAAATGTATGTTGAAGAAATAACGCTTAGAATAATACTTGCTTACAGGTACATAACATTCGTTTGCAGACATAGTGTGTTTTCTTATTGTTCAAAGATACTTATAGTTTACACTAGTCTTCAAGTTTAAATGCTTAAATATTTTCTTGCTTGTTGTTAATGTACTTGGACTTTCATAAAAAAGCTATTGAATGTTACAGTCAAGTATATTACGTATTCGTCTCAAGGATAATGAAATAAACAATTGTCATGAATGTAAGGTACATACAGAAATTATAATAACATATGCGTACAGTTTTATAAAGCCTGTTTGAAAGCTAACAAAATCATACAATTTGAAAGCTTACAATTGAATTATGCTATTGATTCTGACCTACTCATCGCCAGTAGAATAGATGTTGGATGGCCTCTCTTGTTATATACTTTGTTTGGTTCAGCTGTACATGTTTACTTAGACTTTCTCCAAGTATTTTAAAGTTCTCATACAATTTAATTCATTTTGTATGACAAGAAAAATAAATGAACCGTTTTTCAAGAATTAAAAGGATGTACTGTTTGTTGTTTTACAGTTACACAATACCGCTTGCGAACCGTACAACAGAAACTGGTACCAAATCAACCGATGAACACCTGAGGACAGCATTGTCCACCTGACAACTACGATGTCCAACTGATGACACCGATGTGATTTGAACCATGATCTATAGTACACTGGTGGCGGTTTGTTATAACTTCCTTATTTAACAGCGATTTATCATAGTATTATGGTCAATATCGCGCACTTGTTAACAGCAGAATATATGTTAAATGATTTTTGCAGCTACAACTGTGTGTACACCTTTATATCAGAAGTTCCTAACGTAAAAATAATTTAATCTTATTAGTGTTTATGATAAGGAAATTGAACATTTTTCAAGAATTAAACAGGCGAATTTTAATGAAAAATGATACAAGTTTACAGGTACAGAATATGTGTTTGTGAAACGTACAACAAAAGTACCGATTGCCAATTGACGACACGGATGGGCAAGCTGATCATGATCTACATTGATGGCACCAACAATTGGTTTGTTATAACTTACTATATTTACAATGACCGTATCACATAATTCCGGTCCATACTGGAATCAAAGGCAGTAAACCTGTCATTCTAGGGAGTTAATTTTGGTTGATGTTACACATACTGAGATTATAAATGACATACTCACTAGTTGCATATGTTAAACTTCTTTGTTTGCAAAAACTCTGACTGTGTATACACGTTTAAATAAGACTTCTATAAATATCCAACCGTTGAAGCTAATTAAGTTTTATTAAAAATGAAATGGGTACTGATATAAGATTACAAGTTTACAGATACAGAATACAACAGAAATTTGGTAGCTCGCCAAATGATTTCTACCCAGGACCCCTGTGGGCATCTTGACTTTGGTCTACAATGGTTGCAACGGACTGCTTTGTCGCCTCAACCGGGTTTGTTATAACTTACTTTTTTTTGCAATGATTTATCACATGATTATGGTCCGCTCTTGTCACAAAGGCAGAGTCACTGGTCAGTGGCACGATAGTTTAGAATAATTAGTTTACATCGGCTATATAGTATCATTAAAGTCGCCAGCTGAGAAAATGTTAAAAGACCACTATTGTTATATACTTGGCTGGCCGCAGATTCGACTGTGTAAAAACATTTAACCATACATTCCATTAGTTGTTACAGTTCACATATTTGATTTATTAAATCTACTATATATAACAAGAAAAATAGAGTAAACACTTTAAAATGTAGATAAGAAGTATACAGAATACAAGTTTACAGGTACAGAATATGTGTTTGTGAAACGTACAACAGAAGTACCGATTGCCAATTGACGACACGGATGGGCAAGCTGATCATGATCTACATTGATGGCACCAACAATTGGTTTGTTATAACTTACTATATTTACAATGACCGTATCACATAATTCCGGTCCATACTGGAATCAAAGACAGTAAACCTGTCATTCTAGGGAGTTAATTTTGGTTGATGTTACACATACTGAGATTATAAATGACATACTCACTAGTTGCATATGTTAAACTTCTTTGTTTGCAAAAACTCTGACTGTATATACACGTTTAAATAAGACTTCTATAAATATCCAACCGTTGAAGCTAATTAAGTTTTATTAAAAATGAAGTGGGTACTGATATAAGATTACAAGTTTACAGATACAGAATACAACAGAAATTTGGTAGCTCGCCAAATGATTTCTACCCGAGGACCCCTGTGGGCATCTTGACTTTGGTCTACAATGGTTGCAACGGACTGCTTTGTCGCCTCAACCGGGTTTGTTATAACTTACTTTTTTTGCAATGATTTATCACATGATTGTGGTCCGCTCTTGTCACAAAGGCAGAGTCACTGGTCAGTGGCACGATAGTTTAGAATAATTAGTTTACATCGGCTATATAGTATCATTAAAGTCGCCAGCTGAGAAAATGTTAAAAGACCACTATTGTTATATACTTGGCTGGCCGCAGATTCGACTGTGTAAAAACATTTAACCATACATTCCATTAGTTGTTACAGTTCACATATTTGATTTATTAAATCTACTATATATAACAAGAAAAATAGAGTAAACACTTTAAAATGTAGATAAGAAGTATTGTTATAAAATAACTCAAAGTTCACAGGTACTGGTACAGAACATTCGTTTGTGATACAACAGAACAGTGGTGTGGAATCAACAGAGTGTCACCTGACAACACCTGTATGCAAAGTGATCATGATCTGCATTGCAAGTGAAGTACGACTGTGTCAACTGAATCAGGTTTGTTTAAACTCATTCATTTGACATCAACTGTATCATTTCGAATTATCTGTTACAATGTATGGGTTGATTATGGATGTACTTGTCACAAAGGCGGGGTCACTTAACGTCAGCAAAGTAAATGTTAACCAACCAATATTGTTACATACTTGGCACGTTGCAGCATCGACTGTATATACACATTGACATTTACTGTTTAAAGACAGTTTAATACTTATAACAAGAAAAATGACTTAAACATTTATAAAAAAAGAAAAAACGCATACATGTTTTGAAGAGAGACTCTTATGCTGCTAGCAGTTTAAGGTTCAGTAACCTTTTTTTGAATTCTCAACTCACACTCTTATTACATCATACTACAAGGGGTTTTGGGGATAAAAAGGACAAGGTAAGACGTTCAGATAAACGGAGAGATGAAAAAATATTGATCTAATTACATATTACAGAAGAAAGAACAGCGCTGATAATGGAATTTTATTCTGTTATAATTCATATGCACATTAGAAAACAAATTTGTCAAAAAAATATTTAAAAGTAAATTTGACCGTAAAAACGTAAGTTATGAATGACACATGATTCATATGGTGCACAAGAAAGTGAATATTTCAAGAGCATGGAGATGGATTTCCTAATCAAAATGGAAAATCAAGCTTTATGAGGAGCTCAAGACAAACTTTGCTCCATCTGTCTGCGTTTGTGTGGTCTTTACTTGTCGTTTAAGTGCTGGAAACTCATTGATACAATAACAATACAAACACTTTTTCCTTTTTCCTAACATAGCTATGCCGGAGACTACAGAAGATGAAACAAGGATTCGAGCCATACAACACCTTTGGCGGTAAAGTGTTAACAGAAGAAAATATTTGCCATTTCTGGTGTGTATATTTATAAGTTTTTCTGTCTCTTTCTAGAAAAATGAGATGTGTTGTTCTATACATGTATTCCTCGATATCAGTTTACTTTTTGTATCGTCCGGAGAACAAAAACTTAACGTTGGCTTTAACTTTCAAATTGTATTGCTTATAACAAAAGGGTTGTGATGCTGCCAAGTTTTGTAGGTCAAGGAAGATATTTCTATCCGCTTGGTTTGTCATATATGTTATCTTTTCCATGCAGATGGTTTGGCTAATTTCCTTATATATGGATGGCATACCAGAATTTCACTGAAAACATCAGTATTAGAGTCGTGTCCCGCTGACGCTGTTTCCTAAAAATATATAGGATAATTGTTGGTTTAAATCTTATATCACGTTATAATTTAAAATTTCAGCACCAAAAGTAAAATATTATATAACATCAAAACCAACATTTTTCTGTTTATTTTAGCAAAGCAAACATATGACGTCACTTTAATAAATTGATATGTTTTGCAGGTTAATACAGATTCCCCGAGGGCATGTGTATTCCTGGTCGGTGTCGTTTAGATGGATTGTCGTTTTATGTAGCACGAACACTCTCACTGAAACTGTGAAAGATTACATGAAGGTGATGTCGAACCGTTTGCTCACTGCATAAATCACAAGCTCGTGAAAATGACAAGACCCCAAAGCAAGTCCTTCTTGCTATTGCCCGAATCTCATTGACTCAGAATAGTCTTGTTGAGGTAATTATCATTAATTTCCTAACTGACCGTAAACTTTTCCTACAGGTCTCAATTTTCATTTGTTTTTGAAGGATCACTTTAACCTGTAAATGTTTCCTATTGTCTTTGGGTCAGTGGGTCAATGGTCAAGGTCAAAGTGACCTCTGATAGTGCACACCTTAGCTTGGTACCAACCACCAATGCAAAGTTTTATTCCATTCTGGCCATGTGAATTGGAGATGAAGTGCGCACTAAAAATTATATGTACACTGAATTGAAGAAAAATGGACCGTAGATACTACCTCATTATCTACTGTGCTAACTGGATATTCAGAATGCAAACATGTGTATGTGACAGGAAGTTGCTGTTTGTAGTTACTGTTTATAGCTTTTTGATACAACCTTCTTGACTTCTTAAAACATGTATATAAATTATAATAAAAATGATGGAATGTTAGTGAGGACTTTAACACTTATGCTTCAGGTACTAAGACGTATCTCAAATACAGAACGAGAAAATCCACTCGCAGAATGGTTAATTGCAAATTATGAATCAGGTAAGTGTGCAATTTTTCTTGTTTATAAACGCTGGCGCCTTGTTAAAGCAAAACTCAGTTAGAATGCAAGCCATCGACCAAACCCCCTCCACTTAAAAGGTTGATACTTACACAAATAGACCTAGGGAGGTTATACATGTTCATAATCATAGCTAAGTTTTCAAAACGGAATTGTCTTGTCATTCATTTGGAAAGTAAATGTACCATTTCTAGTTCATAGAGTTTGCTCACACTGAACAAAATGATAGAAGTTATTTCTCTGAAAGTTTAAATTTAATATTTAAAAGCTATCCCTATCCTTACTGGGAAAATGTCAACTACATGCACAGTGTTTCTTTCATTATTTCTAATAATCGGTTTGTCTATTTTTATTTTCAGAACTTGATGATAATACAGTATCCACCCTGTTACATGAATCATGGCAGTTTACGTGTACAGCAACTATAGACATTGTTTAGACTTCCAAAACTTCAAATGCCTACATTTTTATGTACTACCTTGTGTCTAGTAAATGAACCGGGTTCGCTGACGTTCTTAGCTACTATAGTCTTTGAGTGATAAGGGACATCTGTTTTTTTCTTGTGTTGATTGACTGGCATAGTGTTGAAGATGAGAATAGTGGATTGTTGACTGCTAGGAGCGTGTTAAAACAGTTTTGACTACTGTAGCTTTCTATGACTGTGTATGCTGAGAGACATGAATGAGATAGTTCTTCATTAAGACACTGCAGTATGCATTGAAATATCATCACAGGATTTTTACTGGACTAAAAGAGTTTCATGTTTTAGAGCTCGATGCTAGATTATGAATTTTGTTAATTTGTATTTTGCGGGTCTTAATTTTAAAGGCCAACTCCTGCATTTTCATTACCTTTAAAAATGCGTGCGAAACTGACTGTTTTAGATCTAAATGGTACATTTATGAATGTCTATATTTTTTCATCAGTCGGGGGGGGGGGGGGGGGGGTGGGGGGGGGGGGGGGGGGGGGGGGGGGGGGGGGGGGGGGGGGGGAAAAAAAAAATTTTTTTGTGGTTGGGGTTTTTTTTTGGGGGGGGTTTTTTTTTTTTTTTTTTTAATTTGGGGGGTTTTTTTTTGTTGTCATTTAAATATAACGCTTTCATTTTAAGCAGTTTTAGACTCTCAAATGGAACGTTAATTTTGGTGTTGTACCAGCAGCTTTAAAAATCTTTAAATGAATTTTATTTAAGAAAGCCTGTTAAAATTCATGTTAAATACTTTGTTATAAGAGCTTTCACTTTAGGAGACTGTACAAAAATCATTAAAATATCGACCAATAGAAACAGTTTTTAAATTGCATCAACATCAAATCTCAGTGTTGTACACAATTTTCTACTTTTTTAGAAATGGATATTAACTTAGCTCCTTTCTAGTTGTAACTCTGTAAGAACGATCTTAGATTTTTTTTTTTTTTTTCTCATGATGAAAATTTCATTTATTACATCGAACCAGTATTTGCAGTTTTGAGTGTGTGGTACGGTCTATTGACAGTTTTTCCTAATGTTTAGAAATAAGCATATGTCGCTAACCCTAGTGGTATTGTCCATCTGTTTCAATGTCGCTTACTCGGTAGGTTGTAGGTTATGCAATTTAAAATAGAGTATGAATTAATAACAATGACTACAATAACAACAACAACAATACAACAACAATAATAACAACAATAAAAACAATAATGTAGAGTTAACTTACATTTTTCAGTGTTACAACATCTGCAGAAACCCAAGGGATGGTTGGTGCCCGAGCCCGTTTGGGTGTGGACATCAATATTTCCCGAGGGTTTCTGCAGGTATTATAACACGACAAAACGGTCATTAATGCTATTCTAACATAAAAATCATAAAAATAAAAATGAAACATTCTAACTGGTAAGACATTCAACAATGCGTGGGACAAGGTCCGTGTTGTTTACGTTATAATTTATGACGTCACTAGTGGTTTAAACCCGGCACTGTTGATGCCGTGCTTGATGAAAGACTTGGAAGACAGGTCCATTGTTTACAAAGGCCCTGTAACGAGCATAAATGAAAACTGGTTATAACGGCGCGTGAATCTCTCCGTTAACACACGTTTTTCCTCTTGTTAAAACACGGGCAAAATAGGCAAAAACATCACATTTAATACTAGAATGTAGGGTTAACGCACATTTTTTTGTGTTGTACAATCTGCAGAAACCTAAGGGATGCTTTGTGCCCGAGCCCGTTAGGGCGAGGCCACCAACATGTCCCGAGGGCTTTTGCAGGTGTTTATAACACAAAAAAACGTTCGTTAACGCTATTCTAGCATAAATAACATAAAAATAATCATAAAAATAAAACGCTCTTACTGGTACAACGTTCAGTAATGTGCGTTATTTACGTCATATTTATGACGTCACTAGCTGTTTTTAAGCCCGGGGCTGTTGACGCTGTACAACTTGGAAGACAGGTCCATTGTTTACAATGGCCCTGTTCTGCGCATAAATGAAAACGGGTTATAACGGAGCATGAATCTCCCCGTTAACACACGTTTTTCTCCTCGACAAAAACAACAATGACTAAAAAACAATAATAATGTTAATAATAACAGCAATAAAAACAATAATAATAATAATAACAATTATAATAACAGTTAAATTAATAATAATAACAACAATAGTATACTGTAAACCATGAGAATTCTGTTCGCTCTTTTCACAAAGTAGACTAGTGTTGATAGCAGACATAGATTCCAAGATTTCATGTCCTTTTCGATGTTTGTAAATAAAATGACGCAAATGATTTATCCGCTTTACAGTACATAATTGCACGAAAATGAGAAGAACACGATTATTATTTGGTTTACAGTAACTTTTCATTATTTATTTTAAAATACGTTGTCTACACCCTGTTGAGTAATTGACATTGACACCGAGTGGGCGGTACAACTGTAGTCTGGGACTAAAGCTCTATCATTACTTCATCAGTAGATCAATTTTTCTTGATAAGAAAATCTAACATGATCATTTGACTTTAAAATTATTTGTCTTTTTTAAATTTTACTCAAAATGAGATATATTTAACATTTTCATATTTTTAAGTTGCTAGATATATGATTTGTTGTTGGTATGGCATATAGAAAACGAAATAAGCTGAGGATATTGTGTTCTTTTTCAAATTTGGTTCTTTGTGTAGCCAAGTCTCTCATTTTATATTTTGTAAATTCTATAACATTATTACTTCGTAAATTTTAATGATGATCGAAAGATTCATATTTTTTCAAATTCAAGACAAGTGTTCAAATACAAATGTGTATACATTGTGTTATTATGATATACATTTTGCGGTTTGACTTTACGTACACTATAAAAGGATTAGTATACACTTCCGTAGGATATTATCTCTGTGTAGTTATTTTTAAGTTGATTAAATTATATTTAAGTGTTATTCACACTTTTCTTTTTTTATATTTTTGCACGTTTCCTAGGATAAGAAAAAGATACATGGACAAGCCTGTGCAAAAGAATATTCAATAATGCTCCAAATTGGAAAGCATAAATATATATAAAAAGTAGTTGTAGACAATCAGTGATGTAAATTAATACTAAGAGTTCAACAATTCAGACTAAGTGACATCGTTAAAGCCCCTTGATCCCTTTTGATATTACAATTGCTTTGAGCACAATCATTTCAAAGAAAGAAAGCAACTGGTTGCTATTTGTACAAGATAGTATCTGGTTTTAAATGCAGCACTGTAGTTTTTCAAAATGATGTTGTTCAAAAATCTAACAATACTTTCTTGTTAAGAATTGAAATAGATACGAAATAGCTATATGGCAACATGGTTTTAGTGCGAAAATAACAGTACTGAACAAAACTATCATATCTTCATCAGTTAATAAATTTCCCTTTATGAGAAAATCTAACATGATCATTGGACTTTAAAAAAAAAAATTTGATTAAATTTTACTCAAAAGCAGATAATTATATTTAATAGGTTCGTCTTTTTTAGTTGATAGGTACATGTATATCTGTTTTGCTGTTTGTATGGCAGATAGAAGGCGAAATAAGCTGGAGATATTGTGTACTTAAAAATTGTGTACTTAGTTTAGCGAAGTCTCTCTTATATTTTAATTCTGTAACATTTTTCTTTCATAAATTTTAATATGATCTAAAGCATCTCATTTCCAAAAGATTAATATTTTTCAAATTTAAGACAGCCTTTTTTTGCATATCAAGGTTGACAGTTTTTCCTGCTTCTTACATATATGTCGCCATCCCTTGTTGTATCGTTCTTTTGTATCATTGTCGCTTACTCAGCAGGTTGTAGGTTAGTAACAATAATAACAATAACAACAAAAATAATGATAACAATAATGATAACTAGAGCTATCACTAAATGTGATTAATACCCCCGAAAGAGGAAGTTCGTAGTAACAGAATACCTTGCAAAACAAACAACTAAAATAGAGATATTGTTCTTGGCAATAACTCTGCAATTACTCAAGATAGAGTTATGGTTCTTGTACACTGCACTCCCTCTCATTGTGCTGGACCATTGTATGAAGTTGTATTGCATTCCGACCGCTAGTTTTCAAGTTATGCTTTGCAACAAGGAAAAGTAAAAATGGGCAATAAC
>JAFMSR010003935.1:0-11234 GCA_022818135.1 Saxidomus purpurata | reverse complement strand
CGATTCAGATTAACGGTTCGCTTTTAAATCGATTGTCTGCTTTGTTAGGTTCTGAATCTGACGTCTTCTGCATAATGTCACAGTCGGGTATTTTTCTATATTTTATTAGATGATTAAACTAAAATAGATTTGTATAATATAGTTATGTATGATATCTTGAATGGTTGCCCGAATTGGGGAGTGAATTCCAACAGCAACTATTTATGCTATTTTACACATAACCGCCGAACGGAAAAAAACGTCCGTAGAAGGTACTATAGTTTTCAAACATTCGGCTTATAAGAATCGAAATAATCTATGGCTTGAAGTGCTTTATTGAAATTGAAGCATACCCCGTCGGTAATGTGCATGCGTAATAATTCACTCGGGCTTTGCCCTCGTGAATGATTCCACCAGGCACATCACCTCTGGAGAATGCTTCAATTTCGATAAAGCACTCCAAGTCATAGATTATTTCTTAAATAAATAGATATTAATGTCACTTAATGATTACCATGCCTTATATTGAGAAAAAGATTTGAATTATGCAGATAATATGTGACTAAAGAAAATAACAATGCACTGAGGTAAACTGATGTAGTTCATCATTTTGGATAATATCTTGATATAAGTAATTAAGTATATACTAGACAAGTCGGAATGCCTTTTGGAAGTCGGAACTAGCTAAACACATTTTAAATAATTAAACAATCTTCTGGTATGGTTGAAACATATCTCTAAAGGAGTTTGAGCTACATAAGGCTTAAACACACTGATAATCTGTCAATTCCATACCTACATTAAACATTGCAAAGAAGGAAATACATGGTAGGATATTAGACAACAGTGACGATTTCAGTTGTAATCAAGCCAATTACTATTTTTTGGATGGCAATGCCTCTTGGGCTATATCATACGGTTACATTTTAAATACCACAACTTACACAACCCGTTTTCCAAGGGCTTTTCATATCAAAAAAAATTAGATACTTTACCATGACTAAAAATATTGTAACAACGCCATCGTTACCATTACATGCATTATAAAACATATTCCAAGTTTTACAACAGATATATAATACTAACTAAAACAAATGTATAATGCTATGTATTACGTTTCCTAATTTCTACGGACAAGTTTTTTTGCAAACTCCGTAAGACAGAGAGCCATGACATTGTTGTAATATTAATATTCTACGGGCACCACATGTTTGATGATTTACCTCTTTATGGTCGGTCATTACATTTTCCTCTTCAAAACACTATTACATTTTAAGTGTAGGATTTCATGAAACTCGGGACTATATGTACAAGAAACGGAGAACACAGGCTTTCCGTTCGTTGCTTAGTTAATCAAGTCCTTTAAATTGAAGGTCAAAGTGCTTGAACTTCAGAAATGACATTTGGGTACACTTGGCTATTGTAAAAACTTAACACGGTTGGGATTTACTTCGCTTGCAAAATTTTCTCCTCGGTTGAGTCCGAGGATAAGCTAGATTAGCATGCTCCAAACCACTACTTAATGAGAACTGACCATTCCAAGGCAGTAACCCCGGACCAAACTTGGTGCTTAACTATGCCTTTGTTAATATATGCTTTGTGATGAACTTGCAATGTGTATGTAATGTTCTTTACTTTAGCACAGGACAGAAGTTTTTTGTTATCTTAGTGATATCTAAGCTTCATTTTGTATCCGTTCTGTTGTCAAATGATTCATTCTTCTCTGTGTGTAAGTGTGGTTGTTAATGTAAATTGTACAATGTATTTGATGGTTTTAGGGAGTACTGTTTTAAATATATCTCTACAATTATTCAGAACAATTCCATTAAGTAGTATATGAATGACACATGACGAAGAGCGGGATACATGTACATTTTCTAAGTCACTGAGGATAGAAAACGTGACAGTAGTATCCTATATATACAGATTTGAGTTGATATACGTATGTTGTATCGTATATACCATGTAGTAAACTTTTTTGTATCAGAATGTATAAAGCTTCGACAAGAACTGAAATTAAAGCACTAATTATCATTAATTATTTCCTTCTAAGTTAAAACACACTCTAATTTCTTATAATGTCAAAACATAGTAAATGGTAAGATGAAGCTAATGGCACAGAAGTAAAAGAATTTGTTCTCATTAACGGTTATAAAGTGCTACTGATATATCTACTGGTATTATGCCAAACCTGTAGACACATTCATCAATCAACATGCCAGAAATTATTCTCAAATCTGACCATTAGGTAGTGTCTTTGATTGATTAATTAGTTTGAGCAAGGTCTTTCAAATTACTATTTGAAAGACCTTGGTTTGAGTCTCATCAAAAGCCTCGATGCCATTCAAAACAGGGTCCATATTGTCCAAAATAAAGGCCTCCGGCTGGACCTAAGTGCATTGTCCTCTACTCCTGCCTACCTGTTTGAACTTGAGGCTGGGGCTCTGCCCCCTAAGACTGAGGCGCCAGGAAAAGATTCTCTAATACTGAGCGAAGTCAAGGTTTTGGTCAGTGAGATCATAACGCACAGCTATTTTGTAAAATCCTCCTACAAGTGCCCTATCAAAACAAAATGAACAAATCTGACATACCGCATCTCGCAAAGTTAGAAACTCAAATGAATATCAGCTATTTTTTACTCTGGACATCTACATATACACAGATGGGTCTAAAAATCCAGGCTCTGGTATAGTAGCAGAAATACAACAGAAATGATAACAACAGACACTGCATTGAGCTGACTTTTACATCATCAACCTAAAAAACTTGCTATATTGTATATATTTTCAGATTCACTATCATATCTGGTCTCAATGAAATAAAAACAACAGTCATTCTAGACCAGAGTTATTGAAAACATTATTATTATTCATAAATTTTATCAATGCCTAAAAACAGGCTTACCAGTTACCATGTCATAGTGCCCAGCTCATGTAGGTTTATATATCTAGTAATGAGAGCAGATGATATAGACAAAAGGGGCCTGGTTTATGGGCCATCATCCAGGACATTCCATACTCACCCACAGAAATATATGCCAGGATTCGAACCACTATCCTGGATGGATGGTGTAGAGAATTGAAACTTTACAAAACACATTTTGCCGCAAAACAGTGCAACCTGGCCGTCTTATGGGATACTCAACAAATTACAAAATGGACAAATCAATCACACGTCTTAGGCTGGGCGCAAACTTACTACCAACCAGCTCGGGTTGGTACATACTTTGGGTTGACCAGGTTTGCATCCAGTGCATTGTAGAATGTAACACCCATCACTGGCTATTTGACTGCATAGCTTTTTCCACACAGAGACTAAAATTTAAGCCAGAAATGGATAAGCTTGGACTTGCATGGTTTCACTATTAATGATTATTCTCAGTCCAAGAACAGCCCTAAGTAAATGTGTATAGAGGTTGTTGGAAAATAACACAGTAGACTGTCAAATGACTGATAAAATTCAGTAACCTAATTTACTCCAGTTGCTATCAAACCCCTTTCTGTAGGTCACTAGTCAAAATCCTAAACAATTCTTGTATAAATGCAATTTTTTATATTTAACAAGTACTTAGTATTTTAATTGTAGTAGTAAATAAGCTTTTTCACTAGTTAGTGGGTGTTGATTTATATTGGCAACCCAAAATCATAAAATTCAATCTTGTTATTATTTAGCAAATCATAGTCTGCACATTACAGAAATTAGCAGGGCGTGACAGGTGACATGTCAGTAGGGGTTGCTCAATCACTGTACCTGTTACATGCCTGTTTCAGTTATAAAATACTGTAACTGTAATTTATATCTTATATATAATTTAATACTGTATTGTAGTTTGCACTGTCTGTATGGCACCATATAATAATTATAATTAAACAATATCACTGGCTATTATCTGTTATATGTGGGGGACGGAGGGGGTAGGGGGCGGGTTCAGGATAAATGTAAGCCGGTTTCCGCTTATAAACCTACTCCTACTACCTCCAGTTGAATGAAACATCAACCATATCATGATCATTAAGTATATCCTTGCCGGTTTGGACTGGCCATACAGATGCTAAATCTGATCACCTGCATCTTTCTTACCAGTTTAACTATAACAGGCTCTTACTTCAGAAGGGGGTACATAGAAAAAAATGATTTTATTCAAGTTGTATACCTTGAAATAAGTTTTATTAGATTTGTAATATATATCCATCTTGTGAGAACACTCACACTTGATTAATAATTGTATTTTAGTATTACAAGTAGTTCTTTTACTGAAGATCCTACCTGAAACCCCATGTTTAAGTAAAATGTTTGACTTTCATAAATAACATTTGAATAGTAAGTTCTGCAAAGAGCTTAGATATTTAAGTATACACAAGTATAATATCACTAGAAAAGTACCATAATCATTTTGTATAAAATGAATAAAAAAATTTAAAAAATAAGATTTCAAAAGCTAAGATGGCAAAATTGTGCTTGTGTAGACTTCCCGAAAAGCAAGTTATACCGGCTAACACCTATTTTTCAGTAGTTTTACTTTGAACACCTCTATATTTTTGTGTAGTTTGTAATCTTAATAGCTTAATAAAGAAACTAATTTTTACTCTTGTCTCAGTAGACTGGTTGTATAGTTATGTAGTCATATAGTACTTCTGACAGATCTCCTCTGGTTAGTTCCATAAATTGAATCCATTTTAGAAATCCTACAAAGGACCTTTTTACCTGTAAGTGTGGCAGAGGCGGTGCTTGAACTCTGTCCGGTTTATTAAATTTGTTCCTCATCTCTGATAGTTTCCTTAAATGCCTAGCTTACATTAATTTGAACAAATATAGATCTTTTTAGATCTTTCTACATATCTAAATTCCAAAATAACTAAAAAAACATGAGTACCATCATTGCTGAGCTCTATTCTGCATTCTCATAGTTATTGAGGTTTTTGAAACATGTGAGGTTACACCCCCTTTATAAATATAGAGTGTTGCTTAGCCCTTACATATTGTTGTCAGTCTTCCATCAATTTATTTGCTAATGCTACATGTGTATTCCAGGAACAATTTTTCCAAATGATCTACTACATGTATAGTATAAAAGTAAAAGGTAAAGTGTTTGTTTATTAAAGTGTTACCCCTATTTAAAGGGCCAGCCATTTCTGACTTATGAGACACCTTCTTTTTGAGCACATGTGCCTCACAAATCCTATCCTTTTATTGCCAGGTACCAGGCAGGTAGGCATACGGTAACCATTTTTAACTAACTGGCGGCTCACCAACCGGCCATATCAGAACGGACCCCTGGTGGGATTCAAACCTTCGACCTCCCGCTCCAAAGGCGGATGCCTAAACCACTAGACCAAGGAAGACGGTATATGTACATGTATTACCACCTCATAATATCAGCAGAGTTATGTACATGCAAACAAAATCAATATTGGAAATATATGTACATCTAAATGCTATAGTCTCATATTCTGATGAAACTACTTATGTACAAAATGCCATCAGATAAATTAAATATGGAATGTACATCATTTTTCTGCCCAGTAATTAACCATCCATTGATGTTCTTTGTATCTTCTTCATGATCAGTATGTCAAAAAAACATATAATTCCATATAAGATTATATGTTACATGTACATACATGTATGTGTTAATACCATATATGGCATCTTGAGACTGTATAATCTAGGCTGTGAGATGTGTCTTCTCCAGGGTTCTAATTGAATCTGCTATCCACCACTGGATGCAGAGTTGTGTCATGCAATTGGACCATTCCATTATTCTACAGAGGGCCCAAAATAATTTTGCAAATGATTTTTAACCTGTTTTTGGTTCATATCCTAGAAAGTTTTACAAATTTTATCCCAAAATGGATGAGAAAAGTTATAATACATAACAGTCTGTTTAATTTTACTTTAAATTTATTACTACCCCCATAAAGTATTACCCCAACCACCTCGACAGGGGTTTTGAATCAAAAAGAATTGTAGCAGTGACATAAAGTATATTGAACTGCGTGCCAAGAATTAAACCACATTGAAATAAAAATGAACTTTAATAACCTTCTTCGCTCTAGAAAATATCACTGTTTCCTAGATGTTCATTTTTCATATGTGTTTTTATATACCCCAGCTATAGAATAGGCCAACTAAAACAAAATATAAAGTAACATGATATAAAACTTTATATAGAATTAATCACCATAGTCCACAGTACATAAATACCGCATTTCGCTATAATTATCTTCCCTTCTCTTAGAATAATCCTAGATTTCTAGAGGGACAATTTTCACTTTCGGGCTACCGGAAAAAACCTAAATATTGTTCAAAACTTTTTTCTGTTAAAACATTGGTCAAAATTATGGGCCGTATAATCATCACAACTATAAATACTACAAAATAACATTAAAAACCCCGTTCCAAATGCTTGATTTATTCGAAAACGCCATTTCAAGCCTTCAGTTTCTTCAATGTCAATTTACCCCACCCACTTGACATCCATCAACATATCCATTCAAGGTTCCAGTATAAGATTATTATATTTGAACATTTATATGCCACGGTCCTAAAAAGTGTTTTTAATGTAGAATTTATATAACGAAAAGTGTTGATGGCAATTAACTTTAATTACGCCCATTTTCTCGCACATTGGGATCAATTTCCTGCCAAACTCACTCCGACAGGTCTTCAAATTTGACACATACTGTGATATGAAAACTGTGGATCTTTGACACTTATCGATGTCATTTTTTATTGTTAAGGTACGAAGCTTCTAATGTATCTGTGTCTTTCGGTCTGATTAAAAGGTCTAAATTTAGATAAAATGTGAAATCCCAAAGTGATCGTACAACGTGTAATCCGTTTATCGTTTATCGTGTAGCGTGCGCTTCGTACATCGTGTATATCGTGTATCGTTCTGAATCGCTCATCGTGTATTTACCGAACGTGCAACGTGCGTCTAACGTGCGTACATCGTGCGTACATCGTGCGTGTATCGTGCACTCCGTGTGACAACTGTTACGTTCCGACTACTGTATGTACCCTGTTTCTTAACGGCAATAATCCCAATATTTAAAGATGACAAGTAATATAAAAACCATGTTTTATCATGTTCAGTTGTTCATGTACATCTCTCGTTTTCATTCAAAGTTATAAAAGTAGATAGTGATTTTATACAATTACAATTATCATGAATAATCAGTTTCAATGTTTAACATTAGTTAATTAATGATAATAAGGCGTCTGTTTTGTAAGTTGTCTTCAATTTCGCTTTAAAAGAAACAAATAATATCTCTACAATCTCTACAGTGTATTTAAATAATAAAACATTCCGTGTAGTACACATGTATTACACTATATTTGTCGGTAATAAATGAAACTTGTATATATGCATGTAATACCACAACTACCGCCATTTCGAATCTTGTAGCAGTTGCTTCCCTTTACTTACATTTTGGCGGTGACTTATCACTGCGTTGATTTATAACTTAGCGCAACAATTGGTAACCGCTTATATAAATACATTAATATTTAACACATTAATAATTTGATAAAACAACCACCAAAATAGTAGTTGTACATGTAAAGAGAGTTCATTCAAAATGAGAAAAGGTTAGTGTATACTAATTTATTTTAGCTCGATTGTGAAGAAAGCTTTGAGCTTAACGAGTCACCCTCGAGTCCGCTTCCTGGAAAAACCCGTACTGGTGTCATATGAGGAGGTACGGTCGTGACCTTGTTGGGGCTCGAACCCGCAACCTCTGGGATGAGCGGCAGACACCTAAACCTCTACACCACGACAAGGTTGAGATAAAGTTATTAGATACTGCGAAGGTTAAGATAAAGTTATTAGATACTGTTTTGATCTGCTTACTAGATACTGTATACTCCATTGCAGAATATCATAATAACCAGTAGATATGTTTGATATAATTATGATTTTCATATGATAAAAGGGAAGTAATTCAAAACGGGATCAGCCAGAGTTTTGAGTCAATGCACGCATTCATAACGTCCTTTACCACCGTGTGCAATATCAACTCAAAATCTTACAAAGTCCGGACAAACATACTGCAATTAAAGATATTGTTCTTCGTAACGCCACTACAAGTCCTATCAATGTCTTAAGTACAGTGTATCAACCTTTTCGAACTATGCCTCGGACAAGCATATTTCATAAATGGAGAAAAATGGAAAATGTATTTGCTACTGGAGATTTGTTTCTGTGTCATTATTTTTCCTCTTCATGACGTCTACCAACGTTTGCGTACAACGTTTAAAACAATGTACGTATTATAAAAGTGTTTGTTTATTATAGTGTCACCCCTATTTAAAGGGCCAGTCATTTCTGACTACCAGGCAGGTAGGCATACGGTAACAATTAACCAACCGGCCATATCAGAACGGACCCCTGCTGGGATTCGAACCTTCGACATCACGCTCCCAAGGTGGATGCCTAAACCACTAGACCAAGGGAGACGTAGGAAAAAGTAATAAAGCCTGTAACGTTTGATGTGAGAGCAAATTGTTTATCACTTGTAGCCTATTGAAAAGAAAAATATGTGTGTGTCCCTTACTTTAAATGATGTTGAGTACATTAATATTTGTTACATGTACATGATTGTGTATTATTGAAAAGAGTTGAATGTAGGTTATCAATGAAGATAATGTAGCTGATGTGATAACTGTAGCGAAATATTCGGTTTATTTACCTTTCTGTTTTCAAATATAAGATATAAAGGGTTATGTTATCGATATGTAAACATGTGCAACATGTGCTACATTATGACATGAGATAATGGAGTATTCTGGCGATAGTTGCAATTATTTTACTAATGCACTGTTCTAATTGTATATATATTTTGTATATATTGTAACGGCTGTGAAGGGGTTTTATAAAGTCTCTTGTGAACGTGGGAACACTGGTTCCACAGAGAAAGGAAAACTCTATATAAATGAAGAACAAATACTCTACATTCTTTATTTAATGAATATGTACGTGAATATACCACAAAACCCTAGCGGCTACAAAATACAAATTGTATTTATAACCCCTACATGAAAAAGGAAAGAACGTGGAAGTTGTACCGTTTGTGTCGGAAGTTTGACTCCGCTGCTCCAAGGCGGAATTGTCAGATACATAGGAGCATATTCCTTCCACAGAACTTAAAGACCAATCAGAAAGACGTAACGCTGGTCGGCTGGTGCGCAAACTTATCGAATACGACCACGCAAATAACAAAAGTGAAATAATAAGTACCCGGACAATTTGACTGATACACGAAATGCACTAAATGCTCGTAACGTGTACGGACAACTTGTATATACACAGGGTGGGTAAGAGGCCTTTTTCATAATATAGGTAAATGCATGTTTCCACTCAAGCAAATAAGAAAAAGTGTATTGCAGTTACAGATTTGCAAATACAATGTAGCTATGATCTGGTTTTCTAATGTTACTTTCAATATTGACATTATTTAATGGACAATGATTATTATCTTAAACTTGTAAAATCTTAGATATTTTTTTTTCGTTTATTTGATTATATTTTGGATCCAAGATAAACCAGTTCCATATTTATTCTTTTAAAATTTCATCGGTTTTGATATTTTTTGACGTTTTGTCAAAATATGCGTTTACTGTATTAAATATCAAACCGAGATAGTCGAGTAAAACTCACCTAACCTAGACAAAATTGCAAATGTTTTGTTTTGCGTATTTTAAAGTTGTCCAATGCCTACACTCCTACCAGCAAAAGATGTTGGTGAAAATACCTAAAATTGGCGTCCATATACAGACGCTGTCATTTTTACTTTTTGTATACCAATACTTTTAGAAAGAAAATATCCCTTCATTTCAACTGCGTATACAATTTTATTATTTAAAGTATACAAAAAAGTACTTTCGGGACAATAAACAGGCAGTATAATTTCAGTAAACCATTCAGTTCCATTTTTTAGCAAAATTTGTTAAAGAGTGGAGTAAAATGAACCATCTCTACTTTTAAAGAATAAATTTCATTGCAAAAAAGTTAAAAAAACGTAAATATCAAAATCAAGTAAGTTATCATTTTAAAACGTTGTATTTTTTAGGTTTATGATACATCTGACTTTGACTTGCAAGTGAATGCCAAATTACTTTTTGATTGCCATGAAATTTAACCATCAATTGCTAATTATTTATGAATTTGTACTTGCAATAAGTTTTGATAAAGATAATGTGAGCTATTGTGATCGTTTGAGCCCTTTGGCTATGGTCTGTCTGTCTCCCTGTTGTCTGTCTGGCTTTTCATATTTAACCTTATGTGTGCAGAACAGGCTAATTTGTCACTAAAATTGTCTTGACACTTTATCACAATAATAATCTTGATGAACGTAGGTCAGTGTAACTAAAGTATACGATCTTCCTGAGGTAAGATCTGAAGCTGGCAAATTAAAAAGCTGTTTTTATTTCGGCAAACCAAGTTTAACACTCTTAGTAACAGCGTGCCGTTAACTCGGTCAAAGTGGTTTACCTAGAATACATTACAAACATACATCCAGAGTATCGTTATTGAGGTAATTTTCAGATTTCTTGGGATGTTTTCAATAAATAACGTTGTAGGGATACGCACTTTTGGATTCCGACTACTTTGGGTTACGATTTAAACTTTGCTATTTTCAAAACATCTAAGGCAAAGCTCTGGTCGAGGTCAAATAATAGAAACACTGTGTCTGCAAAAGAGGCTTCATTTTTCATTAGATTATCATGTACCTAAATAAAAATCAGTGCTTTAATGAAATCGAAACTAAGTTTGATTAAATTTCATCTCAGGTCAAACACTAGGTCACCAGGTTATGTCATAGGAAAACGTAGTGTTTTCAAAAGGGACTGCATTTATGATTTGATATTCGAGAAACAAAACCGTGTGTTTGCAATGTAGGCTGTTGAATTGCTCAAAATATAACCGACGGTCTGTGTCAATCGATACAGTATCCATAGCACCCGTGTGCCACAAAATGGGGAATGTGAACCTTGACTCTAACACAATCAGACTGAAGGCTTAAGTTGAGCTATTAATCTTAATGGATGTACATCCAGTCTTCGCATTTACAATGTTTACACTCTAGCAACCACATCCCAATTTGAACAGTGTATAAGTATGGTCATTACATATCTGATGAATTTGATCTCCCGATGAGCAATTAAGATACATGCATGTCTGAAGTATGTCAGATAATATTCAAGGTGTTTACACTTGCTTATTTAAATAAATTTTAGTCAAACTTGAACATGTA
>JAFMSR010003934.1:0-11238 GCA_022818135.1 Saxidomus purpurata | reverse complement strand
CATTCTATAGAGCAATGATTTCATATGAAGGATGTTTAAGTTTAATTTAACTTTAAGACCTTAATAAGTGACGTCTATATAAACTGATCTTAAGTCAGTAAAAATGTTAAAAACAGGAAATGTCTTTATTTGTCACCAGTTGAAGATATACAGTCAGGAAGTGTTTTGCTTTGAAGAAGTCTTATAAAACGTTAAAATTTCGACTATTCAAGTGGATAATAAACCTTTTCAGTTCAGCCTTTAGTATTCGACTCAAATGTAACAATTATATTTATGTTTAAGTTTTATTGAATATCAAGCACATCGCATGTAGAAACATATGATGTGCAGTACTGCACAACCCATTCAATAACAAGACATGAGATTACTTTTTAAAGTAAGCTAAAGCTAGTAAATACTGGTTAGAATACGTTTATATTGGAAAATAAATGGCAGTTTAGCGTAATTTATGTATGTGTTATGTGGCCGTGGATTATATGTTATAATTCCATGAATATACAATATGGCAGAACATGAATCGATGAAAGTAAATGATAGAACTTTGAGGTACCAACAAGTAACAAAACATAACATACTTTTTAAAACTATAGGTCACCGGCCTTGCATTTAGATTATCTGTTATTCAACACAGATTTTGTTATACTAGTACTTCCTAAATTTCATTTTTTGCAGATAATTCAAAATCAAGGCCAGTGATCTATGATTTTCCATATTTTTATTCGGATTTGATTCTCAAAGGTCAAGATACCAAGTTTGAAAAAATGAAAGAGTAGCGGAAATTTTGCACGCCTTTAGTGGTTTTCATATATACACCAAAATTTGGACCCCTTCCGACATCCACAGACTAGTGAAACTGACTTGATCCGCGCATATGTCGTACTGCGTCTTTATTTATTTCGTGTTTCTAATTGTAACTTAGAATACATGTATATTTAATAAAGAAATGTTACTACTAGGAATTCTCGAGTTATATATTTGTTCCAATATTTTATCCCAGAAATAACGTTTGTTGATAAAATCTTAAAGAACATTTATGTCCGCTACTTGCTCAAATGAATCGCTCAATTCCGATTTTTCACAAAGAAGCACACTTGAAATAAGAATGGTAGACGTACCAACGGTCGAACAACCATCTTTATTTCGGTATATTGAATAAATCAACCTACAGTTCACACGTTGGCAATACACTGGACAAGGATAGTCACCCGTAGTATCTATAACACTTAACTACCTCTGTCGTTAAAATTTGTCACATAAAATAATTACGTATGCTCAATTTCGAACAAATATCCGGTGGTCGTTCATCCGCAATGATTAGGAGGAATTTATTATTTAATACTTTACCTTCTCACCTTCCCTTATTATTTATTTAATACCAACAGTTGCTTGAATTTACCTCTTCTTGTTACATGTTAGTATATTGGTATGCAGCCTATTTGTTTGGTATTTTATACTATGGTGAGCTGTCCGTCTGCTCTTGGATGTTTATAAGTGCACTGTTTGACAATGCATTTATTGAAGTACATAGAAAACAAAGTAGATGGGGTAAAATAAACCTTTTACTACAATACATAATTCCTTTCAGATACCTAGCTATTGAATAAGAAATAATAAACAGTTTCTTTTCATGATATATTAAAAGAGTACTATTTAAATTATAACTATTTCTAACATGTATTCAAAGATTCAAATTAATGCAATTTGATAAAAATAATCTTTTATAAGACTGGCGTTACAGTGTCTAGTACAGTAACTCCGCTTGTGACGATATTCAGGGGACCGTAGAATTTAGAATGTAGAGTTAGCCTGCTTGATTAAAGAGGTGCAAAAACTTATAATATAAAACTAGTTTTGTATACGCTGTATTTACATATTGATACACAGTCATATATGTAAAGATATGTTTGTGTCATTTACATCGAATTTTATTCGGTGATCTCGCATCTTACACCACTGAGGTAAAGCCTTTCCCATGAGTGTTATTTGCGTGTCTGATCATTTCAAATTCTAGCCGAACTGAATGTCCTAGTTTCATATGTTTTTATGTTAGAATCCCAACATTTTAATATGGTGCTAAGTAAGTTTGAGTTTTAATTCCAAAATTAGCAGCAAGATCTTTTTTGTTTCGAAATCCTCAAGTTCACAGATCATTTTGTACTTCTATATCTAAAAGTTTTCTTCAACTAGGATGCTCCATGATTTGTCATGTACTGCACTGACAATACATGTACAATTTACATATTTACTCAAATATTAGTTTGCTCAGAAAAAGCATTTAACTATAAATATGTTTGAATTACTTTTAATTCAGTGAATAGACAGTGCGATAATTTGATCGATTACCTGTAATCGTTGGTCCGCCATTGTCACTCGTCCACATCGTCTGGCAGACCAAAATAATCTCAATAACCGAGAAAAATGCAATCGGGACGTTAGAAACGCATCGTCACATCCGAAATATCAGTACCTGCGATAGCGTAACATCCGGAGTAAAAGTATATGAAATTTAGAAGGCCCGAGTCGGGACTGCAACCACGTTACCGTTACATGCGGTATCGTTACAAGTGGAGTTTACTGTAGTTTGAAATTGTAGGGTCAATAGTGGACAGATAAAAGATATATTGTTCCTGTTATTAATTAAACACTGTTCGTGTAATGTGTGCGCACTCATCGTGATTTTGTCAATCGTGTTTCATATCGTATCATTCATTGTGCAACGTGAACCATGTACTATACACGAAATACGATTCCCGTTTTACGATGCACGATAGACCTTTACGGTATTCGATGCGATGTTGTATCATGTCATTTCACTCGTACAAAATAGTACACAACAGATCAGATGAGTGCATTGTTGTATTAATCACATTTCGCGTCTGTAAGCATACTTTTAAATACGAAGTTGAATAATGTAAATAGTGTTGTTATTCGGAATTGAATAAAACACTGTTAATTGAATATTTTAGATCCAATAACATACTTACTGAAGTACAGATCTATAAAGATCTACATGCATATTCTCTTAGAAACGTTAATTTTGAATATTACATTGGACCTTTAAATTGCTTCTTATATCAACTATAGCCTACAGTATGTTGAACTTTAAATGGTTCAAAATATATATCAGTATGACATGTCAACTATAACCACATTATGTTGATCTTAAAAAGACACAGTATTAGATATGTATGACAAGCAAACTATAACAACAGTATATTGATCTTTAAATGCAACATATCCCTGTATGTCAACTATGCCCACGATATGTTCATCTATTATGATATGATTTGGAATACCTGTATTAAAGATCAACATTGGAGGCCATAGTTGACTTGCCATACAGATATATAGTGCCTTTCAAAGTTCAGTATACAGCAGATATAACAAGGTACATTCATTGATTTGAACGCGTGACCTTGTTTTTATCCGAAGGTGATCTAGGTTAATATTTTGCGTAGACATCATTAAGACAAACATTCTGACAAATTGTCATGATAATTTGGTTGTAAATGATACATCAATGGCATGCACCAGATTATTCTATGTGTTGGCTTGCCTATTTAGTTTTTTTAACCCAAGCTAACATATTTTCGAACTCAACCTAGCTTTTTTATCAAAACTTAACTTAGAATTCAACAAGGCAGTCATTCTGACCAAATTTTATGAAGTTTCAGTTAAAAATTGCAGATCTCATCGCATACCCAAGGCTGTTTTTAAATTGATCTGCTGATATGGTTTAAACCCATATTCAAAGCCACTACCTTGAAAGAATCACCATCAAAACTCCTTACTTGTAAATAGAATGTGTATCTTGTATATTCAAAGTACTACGCATTTTTTGTAAGACCTAATTGTCTTTCTGTTTAAGAGGACTTGTGCTTAAAATAGTGTATAACTGTGCGACAGTGAAAACAATGTCAAAACGAATAGTTCGTGTGCATGCCTGTCATATTGTTACGGAAGCGTGTTAGTGAAAGCTTCAAACCCTTTTTTAATACTGACTATTTTCGATGATCCAAACTAGAGCGGCAGAGTTTTTACTGAACAGTGCGTGTGAATACATTTTGTACAATTACTTGACCTGGTGTAAAGCAAACGAAGCTCGAATTCCAAAGGGAAGACTTCTTGTACATACACGATGATAAATCATAGAGATCGATTTAAACGATTTAGTGATTTATCAAAGATAGTTTAAAAATAATACTTAACATAATGGCAAGTATGATTTTATAATGTAACGTTGCGTTGTGTTGAACTGTGCCCAGTAGTGTCTTGTTCCTTGTTGTGCTCGTTTGTTTCGATGCATCATGCCCTGTGCATTGTGATACGTTACGTAGTTACGTAAATGAGCGACAACATTGGCATGCCTTACAAATACTACCAATAACGTTCGCCATGTAGATCTTTGTCGTTTTTTGTTTATTGACTCCGTGTTATACTTTATATAAACACTGGACCTATCTGGCGTTGCTATACCTAGTTTTCAATAAAAAATGTCAATTTCAAACAAACAAATGAGCAAGACCAATATTCATTAAACTAGAGAAACAAAATAAAACTATACTGTCTAACTCTAAATGATGAGTCTATATGTTTTTGTCAATCAAAACAAAATGTGTCTCAATTTAAATGTTGGCCTCAGTTACACCGCAGAAATATTAAGATATATAAATGTATTCGAATTATAGAAATATATCATTATGGCTTTAAGCTGATACGTTTGAATGCAACATATTAGAGATGAGATAAGTAAATGCGAGGAAAATGCGATAGTGCCTTTCACTATGATTTTCAAGACATGTTGGCATCTGTTCATGGTGGTGATTCATTTATTTGCGTCTATACTTTACGTTAAATATGGTTAATTTGTATTTTATCATATCATTTTTGATGTACTTTTGATGGTTTACGACCGCATTGTATGCATCAGATATTGTCGTTTAATAGTTGAAATGGTAGATATGGCTTAAAAGGAGAACCACACTGGCAATACAGCATATTTAACAAATCTGCTTTTGTGTAGTATTATTTGATTTACCTCTTCAGTTTCAATCAGAGACAGAATAATTTGTTTCTTGGAAAAGGGTTTAAGTAACGAGAGGGATACATGCAGATACACGGGAATCCGGATACCAGACCTAGCCTTTTAGCAAATAGACCCCTCTGGTTCTGGCACGTGCCAATTGTATATGTCCTGATACATGCGAGGACTACCTCTGGGGTTTCTAACCAGTTCATCTCAAGATCGGTTCGAAACACTGAAAATTGCTTCTAATATATTCAGTGCCCCGACCGGGATTAAAACCAGGGACCTCCCGATTGGTAGTTCAGAGCATTAACCACTACACACAACGCGAGAAACCAATAGAAAGTACATTTGTATTGTATGTGTCGATGCTGTTAAGCTTTTCATTGATAAACACAACTGCTTTCGTGAATTCAACAGTGTTTTCGGCTTGTGCAGTTTGATATATTAATCCCTCTACACCAGCATTATATGTTTATGCTAATTTGCAATCTTATATCCATCCCAGAACATGATTTATTCGTTGTTGTTTTCTTTTTTTTTTTTTTTTGGTCGTGTTAAGGTCTTTTAAACTTAAAATGCAAAAACGGCTTATTGAATTCTTGATTCATTACATATTACCATAAAGTAGCTTTATGTTTGCATTTTTATTAAAATTTCAAAATATAAAAATATTGATACGGTGATCGTCTATAGTGGCCAGTGTAAATTAGTCCGATTAATGACGGGTTTACTGTAGAATTTAAATACGTAAACGTTTGCTTTTTAATAAAATCCATGCGAAATTTAATGATTTTGGAGTCCATAAAATATAATTTTTGAGATATAGATACGTTTTAAATCATAACAAAATTATTGTAATGAGATCAACCCTTTGTGTCTTAAGGGGGTCACTGGTGAAATATATACTATGAGGTTTTGCACTTCCGAAATTTCCATATATTATATTTATAAAATGATGAGTTATCTGGGAAAAACAAATTATGTAGTATTCATAGGCACAATATAATATTTTAGGTTAAAAATGAACATTTTTTGAGAAAATATTTTGACCTCAAATTTTGTGACTAAATTGACAAATTGTGTCATATGCCAAAATAGGGTAGGGTATAAAAATAGTCATTTCTTAAAACCGTTAAAGATATTTACTTAATTCAAATTGCATTATAAGGATAATAGTTAGTATTTACAAAGTCATAAATAAGAAGTTCCCTTTACAGTTTTTGTTACAGAACTATGCCATCATAATTATTCCAAAGCTCGTCGAAATCTAAAAACACATTTTTTTGTCAGTTTTTATATAATTTTTTTCTTTGTGACTGTGACTGTGAAAATGGGTCCAGATGAGTAAAATCACACATTTTGTTTTACATGTTTTTCTAAAAGTGTGAAGTCTGTTGACTATGAATTGAAAATTTCAAGTAAAACTACCTACTTTTAAAGTTATGCTTGTTTTCAGATAACATGCATTGTTATTCTTTCATTATGACGTTTGTGACGTCAAACAGTAATTTTAACGTCAATATATTTGACGTTGAAGATTACCTTGTTACATATTCATATGGAGGTATTTTTTCTTGAAATTTAACTTTGAAAACACATAATTCATTGTTCAGTATTTTGCTTGTTTTAATTTTTTGTTGTCATTCTCAACTTTTCAATGAATCCTCATTTTGATTGACCATCTAACTTTTCAATATGTCAGAATTAGTGGTTTGGATCATGTGTTTAAATAAATTTATAGAATCTTTTCGAATTTTGGTGAAATAAAACGTCATTCTTTAAATGGTCTAATTTTGTGAAAATTGTAATGTCATTTTACATTTGCGCAATAATAATTAATGCTCATCTGGACCCATTTTCTCGTCGGATATTATGTCAGTATATTTGACGTTGTGCATTCACTTGTTGCATATTCATATGGGTATTTTATATTTTATATTATGCACATTGACCCCTCATTTTTTATTTTTGCATACTAAAACAAAAGTTTGAATCAAACTGTTGGCAAAATATCTGAAAACTTTGTGGTTCCTTTATCATGAAAATTTTTGTATTCATTTATCAAAAATGGAAAAAAATAAATTTTAGTAAAGTGTGTGGGGGTAATAATTATGAGCGTAATTTTTATTCAGATGATGATCAAAACTAGCCACACAAAATCAAATCATAAACTATCTTGTTAAAACTACAGCAATGACCCACATTTTCATACAGATACTCAACGTTGACCTTGACTAAATTTGACCTTTACTCTACTGAACTACTTTGCGGTGTGGGGAGGATTGACCGCTACAACACGGCTCTTGCTAGGTATAGTGTTATATTTCAGGTGCTTATACAATGTCCATAAATAATCATTATCAATACTCCTAACAATCATTCAATTTTTTAGAACCAGAAAAATTCACAAACTAATAACAGCGATAGTTTGTTCTAGATAATTTTTATGTAGATATGTACCTTTTGTTATTTCGTGCCCAGCGGTCCGAGCATGCATATTAAAGGGTGTATGAAATTCTGATACCAATAGCGGCAATCGTCACTCAGTCCCGTTGATAAAAATACAATAATGACCTTTTTAATTTGGACTGAAAGCTATCGAAGTGTTGGAGTACATTAAATGTGACTGGGTAAACAGCAATGTTTGAAAAGAAATAATACTGTATACATTTGCAAAATTACAAAATAAGTCTACCTGTTTAATAATTCACAACAACAAACTAAACATACAAATACTTTAACGGAGACATTTAAGAAATAATCAATGTTTATAAGTGCTTTCAATATACATGTATAAGCGTTCCTCCGATAGTGCGTGTCTGGCGGAAATTTTAAAGGGCGAACCCTTAGATACATGTAGACAGACTTAAATTTCAACACTATTTTACTATATGAAAACGTTTGATGTATGTTTTTATGATTGTTATTAAGATAAAATAAATTTGGTTTTTAGATACGTACATGATAATGTCAACAGTTCATTTCATGAAAGGCGGTTTTTAGGGTTGATTGTATAGAATAGCTTTTGTAATTACCTTATACTGACACGAATAGATGTTTATTTCGACATCAACAACGTTCGTGCTACTTATTTGTAATTTCCAGTTTACTTCTATATAGTTTTATAGATGTCGGCCTTGTTTCATGTTAGCAGTTTATTTCATGCTGAAAATTAACCGATTACATGTAGTGTGAAAACAGATTGATTACGTTCGAGTTACTAGTTTTTTTATTATTTTTTTTTTCATGCAATCATTGTTAATAAATTCGATTTGCCAAAAGCCCGTGTTTATGATTGTTTTGTGTTTATAAAGTTGAATAGGTATATACTAAGATAAAAAGAAACATGACAACATGTTTGCCTATGTATTAGTTTTCGCGTTACAAATATACTTTGTACATGTTTTTTTCACATTTATAAATCGATGAAAAGACCAGAGAACAAGAACTGTCAGTTTTAAGAGCGCGGATGTCCCACATTGTTTTTCACAGTCTATTTTTAATCGTTAGGGGTGTGGATCCGTTTTTGCACATCATTCGTTTTTAAAATCAATCAATAAGTAACATAGTTATAATCCGGAAATGAATATGTGTATAGATACAGGAATCTGAACTGTCCAGACTGCTAAGTCTAATCTTGACATTCAAGGTAAGGACCCGGGACTTGCAAGTGATATGTCATCCGCAATGTTCACAACAATTGTGACATATAATTTCAAAATCCTTCATGCATGATAGAGCTTAGATTTAAACAGGGTTCCATTATCTAAATCTAAGGATGACATTGACCTTTGAGGTAGGGATCTTGCTTGGATATGTCGTCTTACTGTGCTGAACATGTGTTGTGTCAAGTTATTCTAAAATCTCGCATGACAAAGGTATAGCCCGGACACGAAAAAAGTGGACTGATACACGGACAGAAAGACGTACAGACTGAAGGACGCACGGACGGAATATGCAATTTTAATATGTTCTATATTTCTGTATTTCGGTGGCTTAAAACAACTGGGGTTGTTATTTAATTATTATTTTGAATGTTTCATATTATTAATGAAAAGGAATACCACACACAATGACATGTATGATTTATAATGTTATGTTACGTTGTTTTGGACTGTGATAAATTAGTGACTGTTCTTTGTGTTCGTTTGTTTTGACGCATCGTGTCCTATGCATTGTGATACGTAACGCTGTACATACGAGAACATTGGTTATGCTTTAATGCAAATACCATCAATACCGTCGTTCATGTTTTTTCTTTAATTATGTTTGTGATAACTTTTTGTTCCGTTAACTACCAGCGTTTATTGATTCAGTAGTTTTCTACTATACGATGAACATGGACCTGTCTGGCGTTGCTTTTTCCATATGTTTATCAACTTTATAAATTTTAAACAAACAAAATGAGCAAAGTAATATAACACCAGAGGCGGTACATTAAATGGAGAGAACAAACTACAACTTTACTGTCTAACTCTTATATTAATTTTATGTATTTGTGTCAGTCTAATGGAAATTTATATCAATTTAAAAGTTGCACTTAGCTACGCCGCACTATTATATAGATATATAAATGAATATGAATCATAGGGATATATCAATTATGACTTTTAAGCTGATATGTTTAACGAATAAATTTAGGTTATGATGTACGAGAACAATGACAAAGTCTCGTTCACTAAGATTGTAGGTAATTAACTTAAATTGACAGTTACAATCATTCGTTTGTATCTATATATTGACGTTAAATAATTTATAATTCATCAGATCAGTCTTATTTGTACTTTGATAGAATTACTGGGCCAGCTTGTATGTATCACATATTGTCGTTTAATACTTGAGTAGTTAGATATATTTAGAGGAGAACTACACAGGCAATGGGAACATATTTTTAAGAAAAATGTTTTTCTGTAATACATGTATTATTTGAATAAACTCTTAGCTTCAATCAGAGACAAGAATCACTTTGTCTTTGGAACATGTGTCAGTACATAAAATAAAACTAAATACTCTATTAAAAATCAGAAAACACATTAGAAGCGAGAACAGGCATGCTTAACACGTAATTGTTGTAAGTGAAAATGAAGGTTCATTTTATAGTCATTTAAGAAAGGTTGAGAAATATGTTCAGATTATTCTTTGAGATAATTTTGATTTTGAGTGTGTTAGTCCCTCAGACTCGGAGATGTTTACTCATTTCCAGCGCCATGAATCACAAAGGCACAAATAAACCAGATACAGAGGGAGTCGGATACCAGACGTAGTGCTTTACGAATAGTACCCTTCATTCTTCACGTGCCCGGTGTTTAGCCCCGATTCAGGAGAGACTTATCGGGTTTCCTAACCGGTGTATCTCCAGATCGGTTGGAAACACTCAGCATCGTTTCCAACATCCAGTGCCGCAACCGGTAGTCGAACCGGGTCCCCTCCAGATTAGTAGTTCAGAGCCGTTAAATGCTCTTAACTCAGCCGAGGTACAATTTGTATATATTAATCTCTTTACACTGGCATTATATTTAATGCTAATTTGCAATCTGATATAACTGATATATACAAGCCCTATTATAACTTGTCCGTGTCAATCTTTATCTTTTGGTCATGTACTTGGGGTTGTTTTAAATTTTAAAAAGGCTGAAACTGTGTTTAATTTGATTTTGAAACATTACATATTATTACAACACGACTATTTATAACTATATAAAAGATTGATGTGGTGATCATCTGTCTATAGTGAAACTTAATTCGATTGATGACCAGTTTATGTTCAAATATAAAACAGTTTCATGAGTTTGCTTTTAATGAAATCCATTTTGAAATGAAAAAGATTTTAGGTAAATAAAAGTATAAATGTTTTGAAATTGATACTCTTTAATTCAAAAAAACAAATTACTGAAAACAAGATCAACATTTTGGTAGTACTTCCTGAAATGAAATATTCATGAACTCTTAAAATATAGTCTTAAACATTTATGATTTCTTTAAATTTTGTTTTACTCATTAAAACTTTGACCTTCACATTGAATGTATCAGTTCCATCAAAGACAAAATTAGTTAGCTTTTAGATTAAATATGTAATGATAATGTCAACAGTCTATTTCATGACGACGGCGTTATGGTGACGTTTTAATTCCTTTTGTAATGGACAGTATAAAAGTCATTTAAACGATGCATACTCGACATCAACAGCTTTGCACTACATGCTTTATTTT
>JAFMSR010003933.1:0-11243 GCA_022818135.1 Saxidomus purpurata | reverse complement strand
TAATGATGATAAACCATTGGTGAATGTTTTCCATAAAATTGCAAAGGTCACCTTGAACAGTTTTATCACTTTAAAGAATGAATAACCAGAAACTGTTTTGTTATTTAAGGTAACCACGATTGTTGACCTTAACTTCATGAATAACTGTCATGTGGTTGACATGATTATCACCCCTACCAAGACTGTACTGCAACAACTTTCTTTTGTTGACACAAGGTCACAGTGACCATAGCCTTTGATCTAAAATCAATCTATAAAGTCAACGTTTGGCAGACCAAGTTTTGTTACCATTATCCAATTTGTATTAGAAACATCAAGAATATACGCTGTATTTTGAGGGATGAAATACTGTGTTTATAGTAAACCCAGTGACTGTAAACTCTGTTGAACGTATGCCCAATGACTTAAACAGTGTTAAAACTCTAGAAATGACTGCAATATACATATTTTTGTAATACTTCCTTCTGATAAAGACATTGACTTTAAAACAAGTACTAAATCGTCTTTAAAATCGATTAAAATATTGAGCTATCTCCTTTTCTCGTGACTGGGTACAGGTCAACAGTGTATTATATAGAGCTGTTCCAATGCAAACACTCGTCTATGGATTAGGTCACTATCGGATTCATAGGGGTCACGTTCTAATTTCATGATAAAATAAAACAATGGGATATTTATTAGTTACGTATTTAAAAACCGACTTACAATTTTGATATCATGAGACTTTCATTGTTTAAAGCAATACGATTACAATTGGGAACTTGTACAAATAAACTTTTCTTTGTTTCATTTGATTTCAATTAAGTATGGCTTACTGATTGTTAAAAATAAGTCTATAATAGAAATGAAACACAGATGTAAATACAATGATATAAACATTACTGAACTCGTACACAGAAAAAGCGGTTGATTTGGAATAAAAAGACTGAAAATAGCATAGAATTGGTTAAAGATGGAAGAGAAGGAAGGTTCCCCGTTTGCGACTGCGTCTGTGACAAAGCGAGTACATAGTACAGAATCGGGTGACCATGATGAAAGAAAACCATTAATACCAACTAAAAAGGGAGATGAGGATGAAACGGGTTATCGAAAATTCGAGGGCCTGGACATAAAGACAACTTGGATGCATTGGCTGATTGGACCTATCGTGTTTGCGTACATGTTTGCTATGTTATGTTCATATTACGCGCTCGTGGAATATACGAACCAATATTTGATGAAAAGCGAATATAAGAAAGCAAATTTGTCCCTGGACAATACAACTGATACTTATTGTGAAGTAGATAAGGATAGTATAGTGTATCAGACTGAAGCCAAGGCCACGTCAGAGGCATCTACATGGAACGTATACTATGCCGTCGCTTCCGGCGTGCCAGCCGTGGTATCGAACATGATACTCGGCTCATATACAGACGCATTTGGCCGGAAATTTCTCCTTGCCATAGGAATAATTGGCACCTGTCTGCGGTTGAGCATCGCAGCGGTGACAATCTATCTAGAGGCTGATTTAGTATATTTACTTATTGCATGCTTTGCGGAAGGATGCACTGGACAATATGCAACAACTTTACAAGTTTCCCTGGCGTATATTGCCGATATCACCAAACCCGGAAGAGCTCGAATACTTGGCATAATATTTATAGAGTTTGTGATAGGCGTTGGCTTGTCAGCTGCTAGTTTGGCAGAGGGATATTTGGTCGAATGGAAAGGATATATGTTTACGTTTTCCGCAATGGCCGCCGTCCTTATTTTGACTTTTGCTCTTTATGATTTTTGTTCTTCCAGAGACCCTTTCAAAAGAACACCGTCACAGGGATAAAACATGCATAGGTTTGCTCAAAATCAGTATGTCTTTCTTCGTCGACAATGACTCGGAGAACAGAAGGTGGAAATACCAGCTGGTTCTTCTGATCCACGCCCTCTGTAACATGAGCTTTCTCTCGCGGTTGCCCACAGAAACATTGTACCAACTGGCTTCGCCGTTTTGCTGGAGCCCGACGAAAATTGGCATATATGCTGCTATAAGGACACTAGTTATCATGTTTGTTGGGTTAGGCTCTGTTAATATATTTGCCCGGATCATGGATGAAATTTGGATTTGCATGATAGGAACAGTTTCATACGCTGCCGCTTTCTTCTGGACAGCTTTTGTTGAAGATGATTTAACTTATTACATAAGTAAGCTGCCTTTTTAATATATTTTGATATGATTTTTTTGTGGATTTGGGCTTTAAAGAAACTTCCTGTAGCATCTGATAGATTCGTTACCGTATACAATTTCAGACAAATTAAAAGTCTTGTTGAAGCGACCGAGCTTGACACATGCTGAAGACAGCATGAAAAGGTAGTGGATTACATGTATAGCTGCCAATAGATTACGTCAGTTAGTTTCAAACATTGGTTTCCTTTCAAGCTAAATGAATGATTTGTTTAGTTTAAAGTTTTCTTTACAGAGATAAATGATTTGCTTAACCAAATAGTGTCATAGCTGCATGCCAGGAACATATCTATGTGTTTTTCTTATATATTTACAGTTATAGCTGCCGGAATGTTTGGTCCGCTGTCGACCACCATGCAACGCAGTATTCTTTCTCATTTGACACCGCCAGAAAAGCAAGGTATGTGTCAGTTGTTTTATTGTGTTTTTTTCTCAGGACTTCATCATAAATAGTTATCCCCATCCTGCGATGATTGGTGGAATTAATTCCTAACCCTTTAACTGCATTTTTTTGGTCAAAGCAGTTTATGCAACTTCAGATCGCAGATAAAAACTGTATAAATTAGCCATACATATATACAACAGTGTGTTTTCTATTTCTCTTATGACTTTTAATGATTTATATTTTCTATTCATTGCCAATAGGATTGGAAAGGAAGGAAGCTCTGGATACAGATTGTTTCATTGCTTTACTTTTAATCATATTTATTCTACTCAACAACGTGATAATAACCCTTGTAATGTTCGCTTAGATATATTTTATTCAGTCTGTATGGTGGCTGATTTATGCCATGTCGTGTTTTCGTCTTGGCGGGGCGAAACGTCGAAAACACGACATTATTAGGACGAAAACACGACGTTATAGTTTTTATTTTTTCGTTTCAGTGTTCGAATTTGCCTGCTATTATACGTCGTATTTTTGCATAAATATTGTATTTGTTTAGTCTATGAATTAAATATTCAATCAATTTATTAAAGAAAACTATTTGATATTACAGGGGCGATATTCAGTGCAGTTGGTACCCTGGAAGTGGTGACGTCATTACTTGCTAATGTTATGACAAGCTGGATTTACGCTGCCACCGTTTCCTATATGAGAGGCCTAGTATTCCTTACTGTGGGAGGATTTGATGCCGTCTGCATTGTTCTCTTACTGTATGTATTTCTATTGTTTCAAAATTATCACGAATGAAAAAGATTGTGTGCGTTTGAATAAAGTCAAAAATAGACTAGGAAAATGCTAGCGACCTTTATGGGTTAGATTTACTTCATTACGTATAAACTTTATTTAGTAATAGTATCAAACTGTCAAGACTGTCGGGAGAAAAGGTTTGATTTTGTAAACCTTTCGAAAATACTGCTCTCACTTTCCGTCAAAAGTATCAAATTTATCCTTATGTTTTCGTTTTCACAAATCATACCGAACAATGGTATTTTTTTTATTTCTAAATGACGAGTTTCTATCACAACATATAAAAAACAATGTGGCTATCATTTACATGTCAAAGGTGAAATGATCCCCTGCAGGTCACTGAATGTTGAATTAAGGATAAAAAAGGAAATATATATTTACACTTTGCTTGCATTGTTTCGAATCGCTGACGTCATCTCACCAACAAGCTCATGGTAATTCTGAGTTTTGTTATGCCGATATCTCAGATGCATACCAGCACAAAATTTGCAATGAAATGACAGATCATATGCAAATGTTTGGTTTCTTCTTATTTCAGTGTCCTGAAGATAGGATGGCAAATTGAGAAAAAGAAGAACAAGTACCAACCTCTGCCACAGGCAGAAATAATTGTTCCAGCTGAACCATAGCCAAGCCATGATTATTTATGTGTGAATACTCATAAACCATAAATGCTCGTTGGGATGATGTTTTGTTGTACGTGGATCGATCCACGAATTCAAGATCCCAACCCAAAAGATACTCAATAGTAACATTGTTACTAAAAAAGAATTTCACCACGTGAAGTACCCACGAATAGCATTATTACAGGTTTTAAACCAGGAAAATTATAGGCATTCAAAGTAATTAATTGAATAATTTTCGTAGCTGTATTTGGTTATTAGATACGCAAAGGTTTGATATCTTTGGTTAGCTTAACCATTTAGATACATTTGACCAAAGTTTGCAACACCTTCCTCGCTCATTGATATCATTTAGTGCTGATAGTGATTCAATGATTAAAATATTTAGAAAATTATGAAAATTTTAACGGGAGGACCAAATATCGAGGACATGTTTTGATGAAGGTCAAATATTCTTTCTTACTTATGTAAATTTGTTTTAATCAACAAGACTTTAACTAGTTTCAAGGTGTGCAGTTGTTTCAGCATTGATTCTACCTCAGTAGTATTGTAATGTTTTCAACATTGACTTTACTACAGAACTACTGTCACTAGTATGTTATCAATGATTCTTTATCAACAGTCATTTTTTTCTTAAATAATGTTATGTTATCAATGGTTTTTACAAAAGCAGAACTGTTATGTTACCAGCAGTCATTCAACCTCAGAAATACTATTATTTTATCAATTATTATCAGTTTATTTTTTTCTCAGCAGTGCTGTAATGTTACATGTATTTACAATCATTTTACCTCAGAAACACTGTCATGTTATCAATGATTATTTTCCTCAGGAGTACTGTTACATTATCGACAGTCATTCTATCTCAGAAATACTATTATGTTATCAGTGATTCTTTACCTATGCAGTACTGTTACATTATCGACAGTCATTCTACCTCAGAAATACTATTATGTTATCAGTGATTCTTTACCTATGCAGTACTGTTACATTATCGACAGCATTCTACCTCGAAAATACTATTATGTTATCAGTGATTCTTTACCTATGCAGTACTGTTACATTATCGACAGTCATTCTACCTCAGAAATACTATTATGTTATAAGTGATTCTTTACCTATGCAGCACTGTTACATTATCAACAGTCATTCTACCTCAGAAATACTATTATGTTATCAGTGATTCTTTACCTATGCAGCGCTGTTACATTATCGACAGTCATTCTACCTCAGAAATACTATTATGTTATCAGTGATTCTTTACCTATGCAGCGCTGTTACATTATCGACAGTCATTCTACCTCAGAAATACTATTATGTTATCAGTGATTCTTTACCTATGCAGTACTGTTATATTATCAACAGTCATTCTACCTCAGAAATACTATTATGTTATCAGTGATTTTTTACCTATGCAGTGCTGTTATATTATCAACAGTCAATACTATTATGTTATCAGTGATTCTTTACCTATGCAGTACTGTTACATTATCGACAGTCATTCTACCTCAGAAATACTATTATGTTATCAGTGATTCTTTACCTTTGCAGTGCTGTTACATTATCGACAGTCATTCTACCTCAGAAATACTATTATGTTATCAGTGATTCTTTACCTATGCAGTACTGTTACATTATCGACAGTCATTCTACCTCAGAAATACTATTATGTTATCAGTGATTCTTTACCTATGCAGTACTGTTACATTATCGACAGTCATTCTACCTCGAAAATACTATTATGTTATCAGTGATTCTTTACCTATGCAGTGCTGTTACATTATCGACAGTCATTCTACCTCGAAAATACTATTATGTTATCAGTGATTCTTTACCTATGCAGTACTGTTACATTATCGATAGTCATTCTACTTCAGAAATACTATTATGTTATCAGTGATTCTTTACCTATGCAGTACTGTTACATTATCGATAGTCATTCTACTTCAGTAATACTATTATGTTATCAGTGATTTTTTACGTATGCAGTACTGTTACATTATCGACAGTCATTCTACCTCGAAAATACTATTATGTTATCAGTGATTCTTTACCTATGCAGTACTGCTACATTATCGACAGTCATTCTACCTCGAAAATACTATTATGTTATCAGTGATTCTTTACCTATGCAGTACTGTTACATTATCGACAGTCATTCTACCTCGAAAATACTATTATGTTATCAGTGATTCTTTACCTATGCAGTACTATTACATTATCGATAGTCATTCTACTTCAGAAATACTATTATGTTATCAGTGATTCTTTACCTATGCAGTACTGTTACATTATCGACAGTCATTCTACCTCAGAAATACTATTATGTTATCAGTGATTCTTTACCTATGCAGTACTGTTACATTATCGACAGTCATTCTACCTCGAAAATACTATTATGTTATCAGTGATTCTTTACCTATGCAGTACTGTTACATTATCGACAGTCATTCTACCTCGAAAATACTATTATGTTATCAGTGATTCTTTACCTATGCAGTACTATTACATTATCGATAGTCATTCTACTTCAGAAATACTATTATGTTATCAGTGATTCTTTACCTATGCAGTACTGTTACATTATCGATAGTCATTCTACTTCAGTAATACTATTATGTTATCAGTGATTTTTTACGTATGCAGTACTGTTACATTATCGACAGTCATTCTACCTCGAAAATACTATTATGTTATCAGTGATTCTTTACCTATGCAGTACTGTTACATTATCGACAGTCATTCTACCTCGAAAATACTATTATGTTATCAGTGATTCTTTACCTATGCAGTACTGTTACATTATCGACAGTCATTCTACCTCGAAAATACTATTATGTTATCAGTGATTCTTTACCTATGCAGTACTGTTACATTATCGACAGTCATTCTACCTCAGAAATACTATTATGTTATCAGTGATTCTTTACCTATGCATTACTGTTACATTATCGACAGTCATTCTACCTCGAAAATACTATTATGTTATCAGTGATTCTTTACCTATGCAGTACTGTTACATTATCGACAGTCATTCTACCTCGAAAATACTATTATGTTATCAGTGATTCTTTACCTATGCAGTGCTGTTATATTATCGACAGTCATTTTACCTCGAAAATACTATTATGTTATCAGTGATTTTCTACCTATGCAGTGTTGTTATATTATCAACAGTCATTCTACCTCAGAACTACTATTATGTTATCAGTGATTAATTACCTATGCAGTACTGTTATATTATCAACAGTCATTCTACCTCAGAACTACTATTATGTTATCAGTGATTAATTACCTATGCAGTACTGTTATATTATCAACAGTCATTCTACTTCAGAACTACTATTATGTTATTAGTGATTAATTACCTATGCAGTACTGTTATATTATCAACAGTCATTCTACCTCAGAAATACTATTATGTTATCAGTGAGTATTTACCAATGCAGTACTGTTATATTATCAACAGTCATTCTACCTCAGTAGTATAACACTGCTCTGTTTTAAGTAGTGCCTCTACATGTACCTCAGTTGTTGTTGTATTATATTTCTGTTTAAATGTTTTAAAAGTGCACGCAATGTCAAATATATATGTTCGAAATCTGGTCTTATAAAATGTAGATGATTAAACTATAATTGATAAAGTGTTACCCATTTGTTTGTTTTCTGTCATAACAATTATAGTAGCTTGGAAATATTTTTACTACAGTTAAGTTCCTGTATTGAGACCACCCTTCGGATCAGTAAAAAGTTGTCTTACTGGCTAGACTTTTTCACTATGCAGTTGAGCATTTGGTTCTAAAAATCAAGGGGGTGGGTGTATTAATATCCGGTGGTCTTAATAGTACTTAATGTACTAGTTTATACATGTAGTAACATTTATTAAGCTGAAAACGAAGTCCCACATCTCAGTCACCTCTCGCTCGATGACTATGTTAAGCATGCCGCTTGACTTAGTTGCTCGGCGGACGCTGGATTTAGATACGCGCACAAACTGTGACAGGAATATGGTATTGTTAAATATGGTATGGGCGACTTGAGACTTTATTCCCGTCATTCAGCAGGAAGCTGGGAGTTTTTAGTACAATGCCTCCAACGAAGAGATAATGGTGTCAACCGAAACAGAAAATAATTTGTGCACGACGAGGCACTGTAATGCGACGGTGAACTGACGTCTAGACTCAAACATAACATCCGATTAAAGGTAAACGTTGCAAATTAATTGATTTCATATTAGCCGAAATATTTGTCAGAGGTCACCCGTATTGTCCAATGATAACCTTGATAACAGACGAAATGTTAACTGTTAACAAATGTTATTTGTAAATACGTATGTACATTAAACATTAGCAATTCTTTTTACATTAATGCAGCAATTTGAATACAAACACGATTGTTTGTATTAAAAAAAATAAAATCGTCATCATTTGAGAAAGTATATAATCTATACTAATGTCTCTTGTCTATCGTAATATATATCTTCAATGTACGAAAACGGCATTTTAATATTTCATGTATATGTCAAATGATATCACGCGCTTGAGAAAATTGTAATCCAAGTTCCTACTTTTATTTTAAATACATACAGGATTTATTATATTACCCTACGATCCCTGATACATACAATTGCTATTAAGTAGGACAGATAGATAGATCTACCCGTTACACGGGTTAACATATAGTACATCAAGTCCTTGTTAATCAAAGTTTATAAACATCTAAAGTTACATGCGTTTTATGGTTGTTATATCGTTAATGTTTATCATCCTCTTGTAAAAGGGGCTGGAACTATTTTAAAATTGATCAGCGGTATACAGAATCTAGTATGTTACATTTTAATTATGCGTCCTACTTCATAACTGAACTGTGATATGGATTATTTGCTTTTAAATATTTTATCCAAAATAGAGTATGAATATGGGATTGAAAGTACAATATAGAACATACTGTCAGCCTGAATAAGTTGGTTATGCTGTAAACGGCGGTGGAGAACCAAAGTAGGCAGACGAGAAAATGGGATCAAATGAGGATCTAGAGAAATCGGAACGTGAACCATTAATATTCAAGGATGACGTCAAAGATGACATTGGATATCGTAAATTTAGTAGGCTAGGCATTGAAACGTCATGGCGTCACTGGTTCATCGGACCTGTCTTATTTGCTTACATATTTGCGTTGACATGCTCATATTACGCACTCATAGAATATACGAAGGAATATTTCATAAAGATTGAGTTTGACAAGGCAAACTTGTCTTTAGATAATAAAACTGTTGATGATAACTGTAACACAGACGCAGACGACATTGTTTATCAGGCAGAGACCAGAGCAACATCATCAGCATCAACATGGAATATATACTACGCGACTGCCGCCGGGGTTCCGGCAATCGTTTCAAACATGGTACTGGGCCTCGTATGCCGATGCTCTGGGACGCAAATTTTTGCTAGCAATAGGTATCACGGGAACATGTTTACGCCTAGGGGTTTCAGCTTTAGTAATACATTTCGAAGCTGATATAACATATTTGCTGATAGCATGTTTTGTAGAAGGATGCACGGGTAAATATGCAACTGCTTTACAAGCGACATTCGCGTATGCAGCTGACATCACCAAACCTGGGAAGTCCAGAATGCTAGGCATCGTGTATGTTGAATTCTTCCTCGGTGTTGGATTGTCGTCTGCAAGTTTCGCCGGAGGATATATAATATCGTGAAAGGATATATGGTCACATTTAGTGCCATGGCAATACTTTTAGTCATTACATTTTTATTTATGTATTTCGTTTTACCGGAAACTCTGAAAAAGAACATCGGCATAGGAGCAAGTCATGCACAGACTTACTTAGAATAAGCTTTTCCTTGTTTTTAAAGAATGATTCTGAAAAATAGGCGATGGAAGTATCAGCTAGTTATACTAATGCATGCTTTGGTAAATCTGAGTTTCCTGTCCCGCCTATCAACAGAGACGCTGTATCAACTAGCGCCGCCATTTTGTTGAGTGTAACCAAAGTCGGCGTCTATGCAGCAGTCAGGACTCTCGCGTTTATGTTTCTCGGTCTAGTATCTATCAAAGTATTCCAACTATTTTTGGATGAAATCTGGATATGTATGATAGGAACAGTTTCCTACACTGCCGCCTTCTTCTGGACAGCTTTTGTTACGGATGACATAACGTATTACATTAGTAAGTATACAATTAATGAAAGTGCAAATGAATAGCCGACACGTCATTATGATATTGTCACTTCCGTACATAAATGGAAGCTTGCTTTTAGACTGTAATTTTTGGCCTCTTTTATATTGTCCTGTATTCATGAGAGCTAGTATTTGACCAAATACAGTCGAAGGTTCCGATTCATGTCGAAAGATTTCTCCCACATTGGCCCCTTACTTATACCGGTAAAGCAGAACACAAGAAAACTGTGATACAAAAGTATCACAGCGAGACTTAAAACCAGTGTCTTAAATAAGTCATTGCAAAAGCAAATTCAGTTAACATAAAAAAACAGTGTAATGGTTAGTAAATGCATTTATAGCCACAGCAATCGAGTAAATAAATGATTTGTTTTTCAGTGACTGTACAATGATACTTGAAGTTCCATTCAAAATCATACTGTGCTGTAGAGTGATTGTGTACACATATTTTAAATAATATAATGGATATCCTTTACACGATACCGGTTTGACCGATACCTGAGTTTTATACTTGCCGAACAATAAACTGATTTTCTAAACATTTACAGAAACGTATTAAATAATTTTACGTTTACATGAATACAGAATAAAAGCATCAACTTGTTGACATTTTTAAAGCTATACATGAAAGCTACACAGCTACACATACTTTCTAAGGCGATTGTCATTCATTTCTTTGTGCAAAGAACTATTCACTATTTCACTTACATGAATAGTATTAAATATAGCGGCCCACAATGAAACAATTAAAACGGAAAATATCAGCATTTCTGTCCTTTGTAGTCGGGGGGCCAATAAGGACAGAAAAAGGGGGTTTACCAAATAAAGATGAAACCGTTTGAAGCTTTTGAAATAATTCCACTGTTTTTTCCATATTGCTCATGGATTTAATAAAATCAAATTCTTAACATATATACATTTATAAAGTTTTCAGATTGTATATACACATGTTTGTCTAATGTTAAACACACTCTTATTTAGTTTGTTTATATTTACTAGTCATTGCGGTTGGA
>JAFMSR010003932.1:0-11251 GCA_022818135.1 Saxidomus purpurata | reverse complement strand
ATTAGTTGCAAAGGAAGGTGTCTGTTGCTTCGTTAGTCACTTGTTGCTATGGGAGACTATAAAAACTGTTTATCTTAAACTCTTCAAACAGACAAGGGACCACTCAGTAGAAATACTTTTGTTATAATGACCCACATGGCATATTTAATAAATTTTGAGGATCCACCAAATGTGTGAGTAATCAAATATGAGAGCTCTAGGTCTGCGTTGTTTTGGAAGAAAATTTTGAAAAGGTTTTCCTAAATAAGTCTGTGTAGAAACAACAACTGGCATGCAGGATATTTTTGGACCTGTCTAAATGATTTTAACAATTATTGGTAAAGTCTTGTTATTGCTCATGGTAAATATCTAGGCTCTAGGCCCTTTGGCATAAGAGAGAGAGAGAGATATATTTTTCACATTTTTATGCCCCCAAAGGGTGGACATTAAAATCGCACCGTCCGCTGTCTGTCCGTAAGTGCGTACTCCGATCAGTTAGAGTCCGAACAGTACTTGGTCATGCGAAGAGGGATTTTAAAATAACTTGGCACTTTTTTCGGGTACCAAATAAGACGATGTGATGCGTGTAAGACACTCGTCCTGCCCTCAAAGGTCAAGGTCAGCACCGCGAGTTTGAAGGTAATGGATTCCGTTATATATGCATATATGTACACATTATAGTCCGGACTAGAATCCTCTATATATGCACACATTCGTCTCCGGACTGTAACTTTGTCATGCATTGATTGATTTAAAATTAACTTTGCCACAAATGTTACGCTACATCAAGACAACGTGTTGGGTGCAAGACCCACGCCCGACCTCAAAGGTCAAGGTCCTACCAATAATTTGAAGGTAGTGGGATCCTGTTATATACATGAGGCAACCATTCATGTCCGGACTGTAACTTTGTCATGCATTGATTGATTTGCAATAACGGCACAATGTCTAGCACATCAAGACGACCTGTCGCGGCAAGACCCACGTCACTTCATTTAAAGGTCGAGGTCACACTTAGAGTTTGAAGGCAATGGATTCCGTTATATATGCATATATGTGCACATTATAGTCCGGACTGCAAGCTTGTCATGTATTGAAGGATTTTGAAATAACTTGGCACAAATGTCTATCTCATTAAGACAACGTGTTGCGTGCAAGACCCACGTCGCTACCTCCCAAAGGTCAAGATCGTACATAAAGTTTTTTAGGCAATGGAATCCTGTATATGGGCATACATGTGTGTACGGACTATAACTTGGTCATGCATTGATTGATTAAAAAAACTTACAACAAATGTTCAGCACATCAAGACGACGTGTCGCGTGCAAGACCCACGTACCTACCTCATAGGTCAAGGTCACACTTAGTGTTTAAAAGTAATGGAATACCGTATGCATGGTAACTCTGTCATGCATGGGAGGATTTTAAAATCACATAGCACATTCTTTGAGAGGACACAGACTGTGAGACACCTCCTTCGGGGGCATTCGCCACTTGTGAGGGACAGCTCTTGTTTCCTTTTGTTACCATGGCAACCAGAGTTTGCATGTTATGGAACTCTTTTAAAAGTACATACAATGCTCTTCCTGCCAAGTTCATCAACATTGATTAGGTTTAGTGCAGACAAGAAGTGTAAGCATAGTTAATACTGCATTTTTAGTTAAATTTAAGGGCAGTTACTATAGAAAACCTTTTTAGATACAGCCCATGAATAAAATCACCCGAGCCATTACAGTCATATACATTCTCTGAAAAAGATTTTTAAGATTATTGGGGAAATGAATTTGCTAGAAAGGATACATAGGTCATATTTTGATAATCTTGGTATATGTACGCTAGACAATGCCTACTTAATATCTAAACACTAGGCTTTGTGGTTTTAGAAAAGAAGATTTTTAAAGTTGTTCCCATGTGTCGCCATAACAAAGCAGAGTTCTGCATGGAATATAATTATTTGAATATGATCGGTAGAGCGTCATGCAAGAAACATCCAAGCGTAGTTTCATCAACATTGGCCCAGTGGTTTCATAGAGATGTTGTTTAAATCAATATGTTGACGGACGACGGACAATCCTAAAATTTCACACTGGAGAAGCCAGGTGAGCTAAAAAGGTGAATTGGTACGAAACACTTAACCACAATTCTTAGTCGACAAAGGGACGAAATGTTTTAACAAATCATCAACAGAGTTTCCTTCTCTTGTTTGAAGATTGGGGTCATGATGCAAAAAAACATGTTTCAAGTTTCACAGCAATATCTCAAAAAATGTTATGTAAATAAGCGGATTTACAAAGATTCAATGTATTTTCTAAGTCACAAAGGGCTTTAATTGTAGGACAACAATCTTTATAGAGTTGTGTACTTTTGTTTGTGGATAGAGGCAATGGTTATACATAGATAAGCATATCTGTAACGGTTCAATGTGGCTTTCTATATTGAAAAGGGCCATAATTCTGACATAAACATTGACATAATTTTGTACTGTTGTTTGTCGATGGAAATAATAATGGTTGATACGTATTGTACGTTTTAAAGCAAATGTCTACACTGGTTTTGAAAAAAAAAGTACGAAAACTTAAGCAATGTGTGATGGCGACACTGTCGCCGAGGCAAGAATAAGTACAAATACTTCGTTTGGTTAATTCGCAAATGTTATCACAAATGGGATCCGACATAATTAATTAGATGATGACATGTTTTTAAACAGGATGACATGTTAATAGGCTACAAATTGCATAGCTTACTATGGCTTATAAAGAGATATGGAAAGTCTATACTAATTGATAATTTAACAGCTGTAATAAGTCTATCAAACTAAGTATTGACAACTTTCCACTTGGCAATTAAATTGATAAAATGTATTCTGAAACAAAACTTTAATTAAGTTCATTACACAACAATAAACAACCTTCATTAATAATATTAAATAATTAACTTATAACAAAGAATCAGTAAGTTATTATTAGTATTATTTTATAAAAGTAAATACATCAAACAACATAGTGATACAGTGGTGCTTACGTTATAGCTTTTAACTTTTAAAGAGATCAGTTTTGAGATAGGTTATTATAAATTTTCCAAAACTTGTTAAAGCTAAAACACATTTATTATGTTATAAAACAAATGAAGATTTGTTTTCAAACAGACATTCATTTCATACAATCTTTGTAAAATCGGGAATACAACTCTGGAAAACCTTATCGGAACGAGCCAATGAATGAACTCACCTAATATATTATTGTCATACACATTCCCTGTAAAGATGTTTAGGATTAATGGGGAAATAAAGGTGCTAGAGTGTAAACATGGCTAGATAGTGCAATAACAGTTGTAAATCAAGAGTTATAACTATGGAGAAACTAATCCGATTTATTCTGGTCATACACATTCTCTGAAAATATGCTAAGGACAAGTGAAGAGATCAAGATGCTAGAATTAATGAATTTTTATATATTGCATTTTTCAAAATCAGAGTAATAACTCTAGAAAAACTGATTCGATCAATCAAATTATAAAACTCGTGTGTTTCTTTAAGTTTTCCGTATATAAGACTATGCGAAATAAAGTGACTCCCACCGGGAAGTGTTAATTTTCAACCGGGTAATGATTTGAACAATCTTGGTAAAGGTCCTCGAGGTTATGATAAATATTTAGGATTAGTGGGAAAATGAAGGTGCTAGGGTGTAAACATAGTTAGATAGTGCAGTTATTGTAAATCAGGAGTCAAACCTATGTAGAAACTAATCCGATCAAGACCATAATTGAACTAATCCAATGTATTCTGGTCATACACATTCTCGGAAATATGCTAAGGATGGGTGAGGAAGTCAAGGTGCTAGAATTAATGCATTGTTACATACTACATTTTTAAATCAGAAACAATAACTTTAGAAGAACTGATTCGATCAACCCAATCATCAAACTCGTGTGAGATCTTATACTCATAAACATGTTCTGTAATTACGTCAGGATTAATGTAATCATTTTTGTAAAGTCAGTGGCCTTAATTCAGGAAGTACTAATCCGATCAAACCAATAAAGAAAGTTTTGTTGCCATGTACATTGTGTTTAAGTGTCATTATGATTACTTCAAAATGTAAATGTTGGAGTAGAAATCAAACTGTGTACGAGCAGAGACAGACGCCGGATATTCAACAATCCTAAAAGCTCACTTCTGTCAAGTGAGCTATAAAGGTACACGTAATAAAAAGAAACAGTTTGTTATCAACATAATGAATAACAGTCAAGGCTGAACAATTTATCTCCCACGGTTTTTGGTAGATAGTGAGTCATTACACTCTACTTGTTTCGTGATATTTGGCAGTGGTGCTTTTAAATTTATTCACACTTATTTTGCCGTCTTCGCAATAACTTAACAAATGTTTAAACAGACAAGGGACCCATTCCGGTGGACGTGGTCAATTTTGACCCCAAGGGCATGATTTGGACACACTTTGAAGAGGTCCTCTTGACAATAATTCCACCCCCAAGTCGGGATAATTTTGACCCTTTGAAATGATTTGAAAAATCCTGGTAGAGGATTAGTTGGCAATGCTACATGATAAGTATCCAAGTTGTAAGCCATGTGCTTTCAGAGAAAAAAATATTTTTAACATTTTTACTTTTTTGCATGCCATGTATGTTATGAAACTCTTTTAAAAGACATGAAAGGATCGTCCCTGTCTAGTTTCATCAACATTGATTAGGATTAGTGAATAAATGAAGGTGCTAGGGTGTAGGTATAGAAAGATATTGCCTTTTTTGTTAAATCAAAGGCCGTTACTATAGAAAAACTTATTCAATCAAGCCCATGAATAAACTCACACGAGATTGTACAGGCATATACATTCTCTGTAAAGATCTTTGGTGATATAGGGAAAGAATGTGCTAGAGTGTAAACATAGGTAGACATTGCAATTTTTTGTAAAATATGGGGTCATAACTCTATAAAAACTTATCCAGTTTAATCCCATAATTAAACTCGTCTTAGATCTTATGACCATACACATTTTCTAAAGAATAGGAAAGGATTTGTGCAGAAATGAAGGTGGTGGAGTGTAACATAGTTAAATATTTTTAGCCAATAATTAAACTCACCCGATGTCGTATGGTCATACACATTCTATGTAAATAAGCTATTGATTAGTGAATATATGAAGGTGCTTGAGTCATGCACATTCTCTGAAAATTTGCTAGGGAATAGTAAAAATGAAGTTGCTAGGAAAAAGCAGCGTTAGATATTTGTTTTTTAAATCAAGGTTCAAAACTATAGAAGAACAAATCCGATCAATCCCATAATCAGACTCGTCTGAGTCAAAATAGTCATACACATTATCTGTAATTATAGTTTAAATTAGTGAAAATGATTGTGGTAGAGTGTAAACATAGTTTAATATTACAATCATTGTTAAATCGGGAATTCAACTCGAAAACCTTTTCGGATCAGGCCAATGCATGAACTCACCTGAATTTTATGGTCATACATATTCCCTGTAAAGATGGTTAGGATTTGTGGGGAAATAAAGGTGCTAGAGTGAAAACATAGTTAGATATGGCAATTGTTGTAAACCAGGAACAAAACTAGTGTGAAACTAATCCGATCAAGCCGATAATTGAACTAATCCGATATATTCTGGCCATAAACATCCTCTGAAAAAATGCTAAGAATAAGTGAAGAGATCAAGGTGCTAGAACTAATGCATTGATAAACACTACATTTTTAATATCAGGGGACAATAATCAAACCCTATGAGATCTTATAGTCATACACATTTTCTGTAAATATAGATAGGACTAGTGAAATCAATTTTTGTTAAGTCAGTGGCATTATTTCAGGAAGTACTGATCCGATCAAACCCATAATATGAGATCTTGAGGCCGTATACATTGTGTTCAAGTGTCATTATGAATGCTTCAAAAATGTAGATGCTAGAGATGAAAACAAACTAATTGTGGACGGACGGAGGTACGACGGACGCCGGATATTGAACGATCCCCGAGAGCTCACCATGACCGTGTTCAGATGACGCAAGAATAAGTACAGCGTCTTCGCTTGGCTAATTCATAAATCATGTTACTTTGTCGCATATGTTATTACATATGAGATGTGACATACTTAATTAGATGATGACATGCTATTCAACAGGATGACAAGATATGGTTTTAAATTGCTTAGCTTACCATTGCTTATAATAGAGATACGGAAAGTATATACTAATTGATATTGTAACAGCTGTAGTAAGTCTATCAAACTAATTACTGACAACTTTTACTTGACAATTAAATTAATAAAAGTATTCTGAAACAAAACTTTAATTAAGATCAGTACAAAACAATAAATGAACTTCAAAAATAATACTAAAATCATTTACTGATAACAAATGTATCAATGAATATTACAATGATTTTATAAAAGTAAGTACATAAAACAACATAGTCATAAACACAAGTATATAAAAAGCATGAGAACAAACTGTCTACACTCAGCTAATCAAACATTTACCAATACAATTTTTTTGTCTAATATCTATACAGTAAACTCCGGCTATATCGACTCCGGATATAATGTAACTTCGTTTATAACGAAACAGTTTTTTGGGGCCCGATTTTTTCCTTCTTTGTATAATGTAAAAATATACAGTTATATCGTACTCCGGTTATAAGGAAACTCTGGATATAAGGAACACTATTTTCTGGCCAACAATGCAAAATGTATAGTAAAGTAACCGTATATATCGAACTGCAAATATGTTCCGAAAAGTTAAAAAAATCTGTTTATTTTGCATTTTTTCTTTTGCTGTCTGCATTGTATTTTTATAGCATATTTGTAGCTATTATTCATAAAAGTAAATAATTACAAATGTGTAACGTTTTGGTAAACTAGTTAAATGAGAGTATTAAACATAATTGCTAAGTACTGATATTCAAGTGATAATATTTTACGTTAATAATTTTCGAGCGTTTCTAGCATGCAGACCGGATGAAATCCCATTTTGGGAAAACTACCTTGTAAAATATATCAAGTTATGGCAAGTGAGTGAAAATCAGCTTTCTTCAATTGTATTTGTTTAAGTATTGCTAATGAAAACATGAACTGTCTTGTTTATGTTTTTTTAATCCCTTTCAATTATTTTACATTGATTTACGGGTATAGAAAAGGATACATGTAACAGTTATAGATCTTAATAACTCCTCAAAAGGAGGAAATCAAAAGTTGATCGTTAGGATTTAACAACATTTGACTATAAAAAGCACTTCGATATATATTTTAGTTCGATATATATACATTGCATATAAGGAACTTGTTCGATATACGGATATAAGGAACTCCAGATATAAGGAACTAATTTGATAGGTCCCGAGCAGTTCGTTATAAGCGGAGTTTACTGTACTAAATAAAACACCTGTTACGCACAGCAAACAAATAGTTTTCGGTAATTACATTAACAAGAACAACATTTTGTTTTCTTTTAGTTTATATTGAAATAAATATAATTATTAGTCAAAACATTAAGTATTAGAACCATAATAAGCAATGTTTCAAAAGCAGCCTTCAAAGTTTAAATAAACCAAATGGTATATAAGCAAGAGGGTGTTTCAAATTTACAGTAGCCATGCGCATAGTTTCATAATTTTAATATTAAAGTATACAATGCCGAGATTCAATTTTAACACAATCAGCGTTTTCATTCAACCAGGGAATGGTCCTATCAAGTCATGATACATCTGATCATTTAATATTTTAGGTCCATAACAAAACAGGGGACAGAAATCAAAGAAAAAGCAATTGCATTTTATTTCTGATTATTATTTTTTGATAACATAATGGCAAGAATTATGAAGGTTTGAAATGCAGATTTTAAAAAGATCAGCTTCGACATTGGTCATTTTAATTTTTCCCAACCTTTGTTGAAAGTTTAACACGTTTATTATGTTTGTAAAACATATTAAGATTTGTTTTCAAAAAATACATTCCTTTTGTGTTATAAATTTGAAAATGAAAGAAAAAGCAAGGCAAAGGTGTCTCTGGTTGGATTTTGACCTACATCGGAAAGTGACATAAAATTACAAAATTAGCGTGCTCGACCACTGCACCATGGATACTATAACCGACAATTTGTATTTTTTTATTTTTATACAAATGTATGGCAACTAAGTTCTTTACTATGGGTCTAATACCTTAAAAAGCAAATGTATCGACTTTAATAACACATCTAATCAGATTTATTCAATAAAAGATAAATACAAAACATATTTGCATTCAAACGGCAATTCATTCCTATCAGAACATACATCAACAATAACATACCATATCAACCGTGATTAGTCGGCTTAGCACACAGGCACCGTCTTCAATATTGGATTTAACTCATGTACAGTCAGACATGTGAACAAAGGCCCCTGTTGAGACGCTACAAATAATTATGTATTTTATTAGCAGGTTTTTATTCACAGGCTCTTCTTCTATAGATGAATAGTGCACTGTGAACACCATGCTGGTATTTATTTTGAATGTTTGTCTTTATTCGGAGGTCGCCTTTACACACATAAGACTGTATTTAGCTTTTCACCACTTCAGCTTGTTTCCCAGGCAGGAACGACATTTTTACATACATGCATGTTCTACATTTAGTGATAAATAAAGTTTAGACTTATTCTTACTTTGAAATCTGAGAACAATCTTTTGTGTTTTACCCAGTATATAGGTCAAACCATTTGAAAACAAATTATTTGAGCTTGTGACCTGTTAAATGAGGACATTGTTAAAAGTCATTTAATTGAAAAGAAGTTGTATACAATCTTAGAAAGCAATGCCACATAGTTTGTAAGTGAACAAATTCCTGTGTTTCAACCGATATATCAATCTTAATTTAATAACTTTTCAATCTACTCCATTGGGAACATGAACCTCGATGATTGCTCAGAAAGGACCACCATATTAACGCTGTTTACTTAGTGTTTAGAGGAAGCGGACATTGGACTCCACGCGGAAAAGACTTCTACGTATAGTAGAGAGAACATGGTAGTTTAAGGAGTTTAAAGATAAGGGAAAGTACGTCCTTTAACGTAAACGGAACCTGTCGTATGTCGTGAAATTATAATTCTATTGGACTTATACATTGTATGTTGCTATAGAAATGGAGCCAATACATACATGTATCGAGAATATATAGTGAATGTTATGTTTGGTTAGATTAAAGAAGGAGAAACTAATCTAATTCCCAAATTGTCTTCGAAGGTTGTATAGATATAGAGAATATGATCTAATAACAAATAACGTTATTTCCTTGATATTGGTGAAGACAAGTGATTGTACTGTTTGCTTATAACCAATGCAATATACAATATTAGGTCTTTTAAACAATTAGTTTTCGGCAATATACCCAAAATGTATTAAAATTTGCGAAACCTAGACGTAGTTGTAGCTTTTAACGGATACGCTGAGCTGACCTAAAAACAGGAAAGATATATTATGATATTATACCGAAAAGGTCTCTTTCAAAATGTATTTTAACATCTGTTTCCTTTGGAGACCAGGATACTTATAGACTTTAGCCCATTAGTATTTACTCAATGTCCTGTGCAGAATAGATAACCATTGTGAGTGGAGCGTAATAGCTCAAAGCCTTTAGTTTGCAGTACTTAGGTTTATCATTTTGTAAAGATCTGAGGCTGGCCTATTATAGAAATTGACTTAAAATGTGCTCACATATATTATGACCCAGTTTATTGATGACTGGATTTTAAGAGAGCAGACTTTAGAAATTAAGAGCACCATCTTCTGATTAGTGATGTGGTCGGGAGGGCTGTATAAGCAACAACTACGGGGATCCTCACTGTCTGTGCTTGTTTGAAACAATATATAAATAATCTATACGAAATAATGAAAACAATGGTTAGTATGTTTTCATTGCAGAAATTAAAATTCGAAAGGAGTTGTCGAATTTATGTACTAGATTTGATGTATTTCGGTACATATACATTGCATAGCAACTCTCTCAAGATAGATGACATAATTACTGTTTCATTTGTATTTCTTTACAAAAGTATTTTTTATTCCAACTTTAGTAGGTCATTTATTTTTTAGCATATCTGTGAAAATTATAGAGATGTTCTTCTAAAAAAGGTTTTCTTTAAATCTTGCCATTCATTTGTTTTAATATTAGAACTATTTGTTTTGTTTATTTCCATTGAAAACTTAACATCCAAGAAAACAAAGTTTGACGAACTTCAGCATAGCTATTAAACTTTCTAAAAGTTGTTGTAGTTTGTGACTATTTAAGAGGACAAGTGAATTACATTTCATGAAAACTTATTCATATCTTTTTAACCTTTTAATTATTTTATGAAACATACATTTACTTCAGAGCATTGAAAATATAATATGAAATATGCATATAAAATATGCTTACACTATTTTGCTACCTACGGTTGTCAGATATGTTGATGATCAACACTTCTTTATATGTACCATTCCTGTGAACCTATATTTTATTTATAACAGTTTGTACTCCTGAAGACAAAACTATAATTTAGCTCAAACAATTGTATAACGGAATGTGTTCGAATGATTAGAATAACTTTATCATCATCTATCCCCGGTAAAAATAAACGATAAATATCCCCACATTAAATTAGTAGAAAGCAAGGTAAAGACAGTTGTTTTGAGGAACTGGTCCTTTGCATAGTGTGGAATGATGAAATATCCTTAGTTAGTTATACTTTACATTTGCCTATATGCATATGGTATTGACTAGCCACCCAATCTTAAACTGGTAACTAATAGCTCAATCGTATATTTGCTGCATTTGTGTAAATAAAGAATGGTATACACGGTTCTGAATTATCTTCAACTCCAAAATAGAGCGAAGCATCTTTCGATTTAGATAATTTCGAGAAAAATACTTTTGTTTCTTCTGCACACACCACATATTATCGAAGTGACGTTTTTAAAAATAACACACGACCATTATTTAAAAATATGTGCGGGGGGGTTACAGTAAGTTTACAGTGCAGATTTTCTCCTGTTTTACAACTGGTGGTACAAGTGATTCAGTAAGACCTAGATCAATTCAACATACAAATACATCAGAATCAAAATATGCATACGTCTGTGCACCTTTTGGCCCGGAAAAATGTCTTATCTAGGAAAGTAAAACCCTCAACAACGCATTGATTGAGCAAAACTAATGTGTACCCTTTTCACACGATCAATGAACAACGTAGTAGGGGCCGGGCGCCTAAGCAGTTTACTATGTTTTTAGAACTGATA
>JAFMSR010003931.1:0-11262 GCA_022818135.1 Saxidomus purpurata | reverse complement strand
AATTTTAAATACATTGTACTATTGAATGTTCAGTAAACTCTGTACATTAAGACTCCGGATATGGCAATTTTTATATAAATATCATTGAAAAATGTATTTCAATGTTTAGATAAATAAACTTGTTTTTGAAAACTGTAGACACAGTCTATTTTTTTGGAAATGCAAAAGTTGTCGTTTGTTATTGAGTTGTCGTTTGTTTCGTTTCATGTTTCAGGCGTCATATACTTTGAGAAAAATAGAGAAAAGCGCGTTTAACGTTTCAGGCGCCATCTTTGCTGAGCAAAATGGAAATACAATTTCTTTTCCACTTTGACATTAAAGTAAAAAAGCACATTCGATTGAATAATCTTCGATTGGCTTTTAATTATATACAATATTATATTAGCTAATTTTTTTTCTTGTTTAATGTAATCTGTTGCCGTGGTGTAATTGGTAAAGGCGTCTGCCCTTGCATATTTGTAGACATGTACTTTTAGGAATGAGTTCTAATCCCACCTAAACCCAATATTTATTTTTTTTACTTCTTTCTGCTGTTTTACTTATCATTTTGAGCTTTTAAACTATTTTAAAATGTATAAGGCAAATTATCATAAAAATCTCATCCCTACCTAATAAGGATTATGGTAATGAAAAATTAAGACATACCAGGAGTCTATAGAGTATTCCTGGACATACTGCATAAATATTATTTGATAACAGTAAAGTTTCGATACTAGATGTGGTGTTGTTTCAGGTTTTTCATGTTCAACCAGAATTGGTTTCCTCAACTTCTTTTGGGACCATGCCTCAACATCAACCATCACCAATTTCCAAAATATTTACATGTCAGTATTGTTTGTGGGCCCGCTGTGATACTTTTGTATCACAGTTTTTCTTGTTACCATAATATAACCAAGTTTGAATGCTTCAAATTATATTTTTGTTGGGAGTTTACTCTCAATATACTGCAGTGTCTATTGCAATATAGTGCCACGTATAGCAATTAATCGCAATACAAAATTCCTAGCAATACCCTTCCCTAATGTATATGTATGTGCGGACCACTGGACTGTCATTTGATGATTTTACAAAGATAGAAACTTGCCTTGGACTTGACTGGGGTGTATTTAGTGTGAAGTCTGACATGGATGAAAGTCTCACCTTTTTCTCTGGTGTATGTAACTCCGTGACAAGCTTCCTTTTCACAGAAACATACGATCCAGACTTTGTTCTGCCGAACAGTTCACGTTTGGCACCTTCTCCAACGCATGCTGCTTGCAGGAGTTTAAAACATTCAAGACAAATAAATGTGTCTACTTTTTCGAAGATAGGGGTCATCCTGGTTCCAAATACAACATCAATATATTCCTTTTCTCTAACTAAAAATAATGACTTCCTTCTGTAAGACTTCTCATATTTCTTATAAGCATCTCCACAGTTTGAACATTCCATTGTTCCTATGAATTCTTCTTTGAAATGCAGTCCTTAAACTGAAATAAAAACAAAGAAACCTGAAACAAGCCATTAGAATAAACTGCAGATAATCTCTAATCTGGCCTAGGCCTACCTGTAAGCAACTTGGGGTTATAAGTGTCAGGGAGATGATGCCTGTGCACTATAATTAATCGTCTAACTCGACATGTTTGGATTAAGGTGCTACAGTCATCACAAGTTACAACAAGAGCACCACCTGCGGGTGCCAGACGCTTGTCTGATTTTATCCTTTTTTGGTTTTTTTATTACTGGTACAATTTTTTAAGTAACAGTGTCCTTGACCCCAAAACAAAATCCCACAAAAGATTTTCGTAAATAATTACTCTCCACTAAGTTTGGTCACAATAATTCAATTGCAACTAAAGATGTTGTAGTTTTTTCATTTTTCTATATTTAGAAAAAAAAATCCATGACCTTGACCCTATGAGCCCCAAACACACTCACAATGAAAGTCTATAGTTATCATTTGTTTATATGTAATACACACTTAATAATATAGTTACAATATTTCAGTTGTGAGTTGTAACTAATTTAACTTACAACTAAAGATATTGAATACATGTATATTATCGCTTTTCTCTTTTTAGTTAAGGTGGCCTTGACCCTGGGAACCCTAAAAATCAACCCCATTAAAGATCTCCTTAAATACTTACTACAAAAAAAAGTTGATTTATTATATTATGTCAACTGTAACTAAATGATGTATTGAATATATCACAGTTTTCCTATTTTTAGTAACAGTGACCTTAACCCCAGGAGCATCAAAACATAATCCAATTAAAGATACTCATAAATACTTCCTATACACTAAGTTTTGTTGCAATATGTTCACTGTTACAAAACTATTGTGTGTGTGAAACTTTCTAAGATAAAAAGGGGCAATAATCCAGTCAAAATACATGACAGGGTTGTACATTTGATAGTGAACAGGTATTCCAAGTTTCAAAGTGATAACAGATAGTTTGCATGCAAGTGACCTAAACGCAAAACCTGAAAAAAAGTTCAAGAATGTATTTTTGACCTGTGCCGATTGAGCCTTATTCATTCGGCTCATCGATTTGACCGGCTTTTTTATCTTATATTTTATAGTTGTCAAACCTCAGAAGAAAGTGCCCATCCAAAACTTGTCTGGCTTTTCTGTATGTCTGTTATTTTTTAAAGGGTGCAGTAACTGTTAAACTTTGTTCGCTCGAACTTTATTCTCTCAAATACAACCGATCATGTAGGCGGCCAGATAGCTCAGTCGGTAGAGCATTCGCCCTGTATGCTACGGGTTCCCGGGTTCGAGTACCTGTCAGGCTGCACATTTTTCTCACCCTGTGACAAAGCCTCAATATTTTGACTGCAAGCCAGACCGAATTTACAAATTGATATTACATAGATGTCTGTGAAGGGCGGTCATCGTATATAACAACAAGAGCTGTCAGTAGGACAGCGCGCTCGACTTTTTTAGTGCTTGCCAATAAAACAAAACTTTGACAGTTAAGGGCACACAAGACTTTAACTAGGAATTTCTAAGAACAAATCAAGAAACATTTTCACAGAGTTATCTTCGTTTGCTTACAGATAGGTCTCATGATGGTACGTAAGTACTCCAACTTTCAAAGTAATATCTCAAATGGTTAAGTCAACAAGTGGAAAAGAATGAAAATTTAAACTGAGTTTCTAAGTAAAAAAAGGGCCATAATTCAAATAAAATCCTTCACAGAATTACCTTCTCCTGCCCATGTTTGGGGATTATGATGGTTAACAAGTATTCCAACTTTCAAATTAATATCTCAAACAGTTTAGTCAAAAAGTGGACTGGTACGAAAAACTTAACCAAGATTCTAAGTTGATACAGGGCCTTAATTTTTAAAACAAATCCCTGACAGAGTTACCTTCTCTTGCCTACAGATGGGGGTAATGATGTAAACAAGCATTCAAAGTTTCAAAGCAATATCTCAAAGGGTTAAGGCAATAAGTGGATTTTACCCATATTCAATGTATTTTCTAAGTCAAAAAGGGGCATAATTCTGTCAAAAATCTTGACAGATTTATGTACTCTTGTCTGTTGAAGGAGGTCATGATGGTAAACAAGTATGGTTAGCTTCAAAGCAATAACTCTAATGGTTTTGAAATAAAGTGAGGTGGTACGAAAAACTTAACCAAGCTCAATACACTTACTAATTTCTAAGTCCAAAAAGGGCCATAATTCTGTCAAAAACCTTCACAGAGTTATGTACTGTCTGTACATGGAGGTTATGACGGTTTACAAGTATAGCAAGTTTCAAAGCCATACCTTTAATACTTTTAAAATAAAGTTGGGTGGTGCGAAAAACTTAACCAAGGTGTGACACCAACGCCGACACCTGGGCGAGTAGGATAGCTCCCCTTTTCTTCGAAAAGTCTAGCTAAAACAGGCTGATGAAATTGCCCAATCGGGCTTTCGAAAATCAGCTTTTTTAAAAATGATTAAATTCATACAATTTACATTCTATTACAAAGTTCAGATGTAGACAATAAACTAAAAAGTGAATAAAAGTAATCTTGAGATATATTTATATAGTTAATATAAGTTTGAAAATACTGAAAAACACATTTTTTAAGATTTTCAGTGCAAATCTTCATGAATGTTTCTTAAACAGCTAGGGAATGTTATTTGCATTAGTAGGTAATGAAAAAACTCCACATCACCAAAATCCATCCAGCCATTTTTTGCGCCAGGTTTTTGGCACTTCTACTTTCAGTTTCCATATATTTTATATGTGAAATCAGAAAAAGGACCGGCGCAACAAACTATACCTTTGCGTATCTTAATTTGGGTTTCTTTATAATTATGTGTGCATTTTCTATGAATCTGAGCTGTTTTAGAACTTTCTGTCGATAAGTTTAAAAGAAAATGCAAAAAATGTCTTTTCTTGACAATTCGGATACAAATTTTTGCAGGAAGACATGAACAATTCTGTACTTTTAAACTCCTTTTGAGATGTTTTTATCATACTTGACGTGTTCACACCTTTTCCAAGTGAAGAAAATCATTTTTAAAAAAGCTGATTTTTGAAAGCCCGATTGGGCAATTTCATCAGCCTGTAAAAAGCCCTGCCGCACAATCTGTTGGGCTACCTGTGACAATATCAAGAACATGATGAATGATTTGATGAATGAAAGTCGGCTTTAATAGCTCCTCAGAACTTGCGTTTTTTGTTTAGTCTCTGTACCAATGTTATGTCTAAACCCGACTTTATAAAAAAAAATTAAAGTTTTGAAACATTTTAAATTTTACCTCAACGTACAAAAGCCTGATTTTTTTTCCGTAATGCGATCAACAATACAGCAAATTCAGAAAAAGAAAATTCTCACGTCAATTAATCATGAAAATAAGAACTTTCATAAATTCTCATTCTCGTAAGATTTTGCAGATAGGAAGGTTATGGGCGCATCCATTTTTGAGCCGTCGCCTAACACGCTTAGTATTGGTAATTTTGATTGGTCATATTCGGGTGCCTACTAAACGCCGGTGTAGGTCCAAAACGGCCCAATTCCGGAACGGATCAGTACAAGAACGGCCCACTTATTGTTTTTGTAAAGGAAAGTTGTCGATATAATGATAGAAATTTACAGTGGTTAGATAACACAGTCATAAGCATTTTCAAGGGTGAACTTAGACTTCTGCATGTCATGTAAAATAATTATTCATAGTACTATCTGTATGGACATGTCAGTGAAAAGTAAAGTAAGAAAATATATTACTTATCTTTATACTGATCAATATGCAACAAAAAGATGGAGAGAAAATTTCAAAATACACTAATATCCCCTAAAATGCAAAAAGAATGGCATAAGAGTAACATTATTCAAGTTATATGGCTATTGAGATATATATGTCCAGGACAAAATACTCATATTTCATAGTATTTACTAAAATCACATATAAGTCGTAGTTTGGGTATTTCAATTCACGATAATATCAGGAACGGTCTATTGAGTATTCCTGATAATATGATGCTTTCACGCCTAATGATATTGCATATAGATCTTTTTTATATACCTTTCACTAACGAACAGCTGCGCTATGGGTCAGACGCTCTAGTAGACACGCTAGTTTTTCTGTTTAAAATGATGCTATTTCATGTCTATATACCCAAAAGCTGTAAGATAGGTATTACAATACCTATATATAAATGCAATGGCAAAAGCAGAAGCGACCCTGACAACGACAGACCAATAACCTTGTTATCCTTGTTACGAGCTGTTTGAAAAAGTCCTACATCATATTTTAACAATAGAAAACGACCCACATTTAAGTGAATTTCCCTCAAAACAGCAGAATGCATACCAAAAACATATTGGTTCTGTGACAGCCTCTTTCAATCTCCAGGAAGGAATACGTTACCAATTATAAAATGGGAGTAATGTGTATATGGCAAGTCTGGACACTCAAAAGGCATGCGACACAACGTGGTTAAAAGGCCTTTTTGTAAAACTATACCTAGCAGGGGTTGATGGTCGTTTATGGTTAACATTAGTTCATGCCCACACTGATATGTTTAGTTGTGTAGCTGTAAATGGACTGCAATCTGCCCCATTCCCCGTAAATCAAGGTGTTCGTCAAGGAGGGGTTATCTTGTTTTGGATGTATTCTCTGTTCCTAAACCAGCTGCAAATTGACCTTGAAAAAAGCAAACTTGGTAGAACGATAGGTCCATATGCGTGTGGAACCATCACGCTTGCCGATGATTTAACGTTGGCTTCATTATCCCCAATCTGCAATCCATGCTTTGTATTGTAGAATAATACAGATGTCACTGGTGCTATGTTATAAATGCGAATAAAAGCTGCGTACTTGTATTTAGTAACACACAGACAAGGTCACTCACTGCTACTAAATATGAATTCAGACTAGGGCAAACCATAATACCACACGTTGAAATAATAAAACATGTAGGTATACATTTGAACAAGAGGTTATCAAACAGAGATAATATATCTCACCCATGCACCAAGGCCAAGTCCGCACTTTTTTCACTTCTAAGCACTGGCGTTAATTCCCAGAAATGTGATCCGTCAATCGCAGCGCGCCTAACAGACAAAATAGTAATGCCATCACTCCTGTTCGGTTGTGAATTATGGTCTAGCCTTTATTGCAGTGAGGTAGCTAAGCTATGCTCTTTCCAAAATTTTTGTGCTAAAGTTATCCAAAACTTCAGCACCAGAACAAGAACTGACATGTGACTAAGTCAAGTATTTTATATGATTATACAATTTTAATAGAGGGCCACCCAGGGAACCTTCTTGTAAAGATTGAAGACATTGTTCACAGATGGTCACACAGACGACTTGAGCATACAGTGCTCAGGTGAATTAAAAAGAAGCAACAAAAATGTGAGTATGTTATAAAAAATATATTTATTATACATGTATATATATAATTACACCATTACAGACATAATACAAAAATGATTTGAGAATGAAATTCTATAAATTATTTGATTTTATACAAATTACTTTGTTAATGATAAAAATGTAACTATATTACACCATCTTAACAAGTGCTTCAACAGTAACAGAAATTATCATCAAGTTCCCTCAGAACAGCAGGCTGGTAACTCTAAACCAAAAACAAAGTTGCACCTGAAATTCATGAAAAACCTGCAAACTCAGCAAAAAAGTTGTAGGCATTATAGTGTCAAGTTGTTGCTATGTCATGTTACCAAAATGTTGTTGCTACATCATGTTACCAATATGTTGTTGCCATATCAACAGCTTATCAAAATGTTACAGTATAATTATTATTAATACATAAAATGAAGACGTGACGGACAACATGCACAGTATAATATCAATCTGGATTTCATTGCTACGTAATCTTTCTTACATTTGAATAAATATAATTCTAATGTAGCCTAAGAACTTTCAAGAGAATATCTACTTTCTACTTCATCCTTGGTGAAACTACGGCTCTGTTATACAAGGAACAAATAATGACACAACAGATTTGTGTGTAATCTCTACTAGTTAGTGAAATAACTAACTTCCTATATCATTTCACCTATCCTATAATACTAAGTCTTAACCTTTCCATACGTCAAATTTCAGGAATGCTTTTCAGTGTTTCCAACCAATCTTAGAAACCCAGAGGTAGTCTTTTATTTTTTAGTTAAAACTAACATCATCTACCTTACACTGTAAACATAATGAAATTTTGCTAAACTGTAACTCACTGTACAGAATAAACAGTGTATCTACAATCACTATTCTTCTAAATATATCTGGATTAAGAACTCTATATCCGAAAAAGTTGGATGTGTTAACCCTTACCCTGTTAAATCGTCGAAAAAGGACTCGTCCCAACAGTTGCGTTAACTAGTGATAGAAATCGGTTGAATTTTTCACAATCGATTATCGGTTCAATCGGATGGGGTATAATCGATAACCTTCCGATTAATAATCGGTTGAACCAAAAGTAACATTCAAGCAAGGCGCTACAATCTACACCGTTACATGAAGTAGTTTCTGCCACAGTTATGGCAGGTTAACCCTTTATAATGCTGGAACAGTAAATAGGTAATGCTACATGTCACCAATCGAAGCATTGGGCATAAGAGATTTTTAAAGGGAATATTCAAAGGTTTTCTTATAGAAACCTGTGTAAAATCAGAGACCCCAAGGCCTGAGGTCATGTTTTCAACAATATTGGCCTTCCGGTAAGGGCCAGAAACTGGTAGAAGACTAGAAGATGTTTTTGAAATAAATTGTTAACACAGAACTGATGGCCGAGTATGCTTTTATCTCCCTTTGGTATGGTATAAAACTTTTACCGCGATGTCGCGGACCGGATATGTGTAATCGATTATTATCGCCCTTCATTTTACTAACCGATCGTCGGCGACTAGTGACAATCGGAACATCACTAGCGTTAACTGTTCATTGGTGTGCTCACAGGAAACTTTCTGACTTAGTAGTGGAACAGTGCAGATCATGATCAAACTGAATATATGATCATGATCTGCACTGGTTGTAAACGCAGAATTACTTGTAACCAGCACAATGACATTTACAGCACACTGACATTTACAAAATGTGTCATTTTTGGCCACTTAAAAAAGTTTGAAAGAATACAGGTGAAATGTACATTTCCAGGTATATTCTAAAGCTATTTCAGTCATACCTGGCTGCTGTGAAAAGTATTTTATTCACTTTAGAATTACTTTTCTCTGGTTTTACAGATGAATCATTTCTCAAATTTATCGCCTCCTCTAGAGTTTCTAACAGACGAGAATGTTATACTTCATTAGTTCCACCAAGCTTTCATCGATTCAGAAACTGGCACAAAAATGAAAATTTAAAAATCACAATATAAACAAGCAATATTTAGAGGTTTACAATATTTTTGAGACACACTGTAGAAACAAGGTTTGATTTTAAATAGCCTATGGTATTTGAATTCCTGCTAGATCTAGTTTATTGAGAGATTCAAATTCACCCTTATTTACATATGAGCAACAATACTTGCTACTTTTTCGAAACATGCATATAAGAAACATCAGGGTTGCCCACCCTCCCCAGGTAGCATCATAAGTTAGGCTTATCTGGGACAAAATGGTAAAATCTGTGAAAATGCTTAAATAAGTCATTTCTAAAATACTTTTGTTCCTAAAATTAAAATGATTTTTTTTTGCAAAGTGTATTATTATCACCATGGTGACAGAGGTAACTCTGAAACATGTATATAAGTATATGCAAATGAACTCTTCAACTTGATAAATCATAACTCCTAATATCATGGTATCATTCAGGTATACAAAAACACATGTAATAAGCTAAAGAAATGAAATAGTAAAAACAATCTGGACGGATATTACAACAGTACAACTTGAGACATTGAACACAGAAAATATTGACAATAAAAGTATGTGGGGTCTCAGTAATACATCAATAATTGTCACGCTGCAAAGGTCAGTAATGAAAATTAAAGTCCCATGATCACCTGGGGATGTTACAATTACTTGCAGTACCTGTGTTAACCAGAAAGATTTCTTACTTGTGAAACTGACAGTTGAACTAAAACAAGAAATGCTTTCTGACAACACTTTTTCATTAAGAAACTACAAGAGTATGAAATAATGAAGCAAATAACTACGTTTTAGAGTAGATAGAAGACATTTTAATAATTACTCTATCAGTAAATTCATTATTCTATCCCGGCACATTTTTAAGTGATCATGTGGCTTTAAAAACTAAAATCATACAAGGAAGGCAATATTAGGTCATTAGTATGGGATCCTTGTGCTTTAACAATATCTAACAACATACACTGTGAGTAATACTTGTTCTTACATTCATCATAATGAAGTTTATTTAGCATTACAAATAAAGTGATTTTAAATTTGTTTCACAAACATTACATTTCTCATATACATTGTACATGAAGAGACATGTGTGTCCTTTATTAATACAGTAATGGTAAATTACACTTAATTGGCACGAATTACAATTACAGTATCTCCCTATGTTAGTAGTGAATAGCTTCACCTCCTTCACAAATGATAGTCTCAATTTATTAACTACAGCTTTAAGTTTCTAATGTTAGTAGTGAATAGTTTCTTCAGCTATACTCTGGCTAAAAGTCTTGATTATAATCAATGGATATTTTGTCTACCAAACTGCAGCCGCAAGTTTTTCGTGTTGTCAAGTTGAAGTTTTGGATGATTGCAGTGAATAGTTTCTCTTGCTTTAGTCTGACTGAAAGTCTTTAATTTCATCAGTGGATAGTTTATCTGGCTTCACAGTGGCTGCTACTCTCGAATGGTAGTTGTAAATAATTTCTCCTGCTATATTCTCGTAATATTATGAGTGGATAGTTTCTACAGCTTTACTGCAGCTGTAAGTCTTTTATGTTATGAGTGGATAGTTTCTATGGTGACTGCAAGTCTTCAATATAATCATACCCGGTCTCATGTTGCGAAATTGTTCTATCTGTTGTCATGTCATCAAACTGAAAACAAAAGAAAACTTTCACTAGATTTTTCCTTCGTGTTTGTGGTAGTTTTTATACCAACACCCATAGTAAAATGCTACATCTCTAAGAAGTAGCCACCTGCTTCGTATTCTGGTACTAATTAACAAAATCCAGTATTCCAAACAACCAATTTTAAAATAAAATAAATTTAAAAAAAAGTGTGATTTTTTACCCTTGCAACAGAGCAGAACAGATGAAGAATACACCATTACTCCTTTTAGATAAAACTAATATGGGATCAGTGAATGTATACTTACTGCACTTTTCTCACTGCGTAACAAATCATCGCCCTCTATGGACAGATCATCAAGGTCTTCTTCTATTTCTTCGGCGATGCTACCATTCTGAGCTTCTGACCTTGTCCTTGGGCTCTTCTGACTTATGCTATGCCTAGAAATACAGTATTGAATGCTTGAAATGAATATACTTTCAGTAACAATTATTAGTAGTTTGTGAATGCAGAAAGGGAGAGTCAGTTGTAGTTATAGTTCAGACAGAAAGGGAAAGTCATTTGTACAATGTAGTTATTATTCAGGCGGAAAGGGCGAATCAGTTACAGTTAAAATTCAATTATGAATGTGTCGCAGGGGAGAAAAATGTGCAGTCTTTCTGGGACTTGAATCCAGGACTCTTTGCTTACAGGGTGAATGCTCTACTAACTAAGCTATCTGATTGCCTACACATGTTCTCCCCAATTCATTATTAAGTCCAGATATCACAAATGCACCCAAAACTTTCCAAGCCAGGACACTTTACAACCTGATTGTTAACAATATGTTCACACAATT
>JAFMSR010003930.1:0-11248 GCA_022818135.1 Saxidomus purpurata | reverse complement strand
TCACTCTTTTGGGAAAGATTTATCGAAAACCAAAGGGTTACTTTAATTTATGAATCAAAAATAGAAAAACAAGTTCATTCATTTCTGTATCAAAACCAATTAATTGCATCTGGCTATCTTGTTAACTTTTCGAGAGATAACCGGTCAAGAGAGGTAGGGGTCAAAATCAAAAATCACAAAAACTCAGAAAGGTGTTATTGAATGTTTAGAGATGGAATTTAAATAAGAAATGTGGCACATCCAGTAAATCTTGTTAGTACCGAATGTGGCTACCATTTGCATGAATGCATGCAATGATCCTACGCCGCATCGACGTAACGTAACGCAATACCAGTGCGTTGGGCAAACTCCTCCATTCCTGTTGTAACGCCCGTGTAAGATCGCGAACATTGTTAATCTGATGGTTAGCTCATGCTTTGCGGCCCAGTTGATCCCATATGTGCTCAATGGGGTTGAGATCCGGGGAAACCGCGGGCCATGGCATGACGTTGACATTGTTTTGCTGCAAGAATTGAGTGGTGACCCTGGCTACATGAGGGCGGGCATTGTCCTGCATCAATGTTACACCAGGACCATGCTGACGAATAAATGGTAAGGCATATGCATTTAGCACGTCTGCAACATAACGCTGTGCATTAATGTTGCCCTGTACAACAACCAAATCTGTCTTCCGGTTTCCCATGATCCCACCCTAGACCATTACACTCCCCCCCCAAACCTTTTCTTCTCAACAATGCAACAATCGGCGAATCTTTCATTTTTGCGCCTGTATACCCGTCATATTCCGTCAGCATGTCTAACTGTGAACCGAGATTCATCGGTGAACAAAACTCGGTTCCAGTCAGCCCTTCTCCAGTTCAGATGACGTCGCGCCCATAACAGCCTGGCAGCACGGTGGCGTTTGGTCATTATCTGACCAGTGTACGGGCGGCGTGCCCTGATTGGTTGGGCGTTACGACGCAACCGGTTGCGAATGGTCTGCCCTGAGACACCGTATTGCCTAGCAGTGACTGTGGCTGCCAATTGACGTTGACGTAAGTGCGTCAACGTAATGAAACGATCGGCTCTAGCCGTCGTTACACGAGGCCTACCAGGTCGCTGCCGGTCGTGAACAGCCCCAGTCTGCTGGTACCGGGCTGCAAGACGATCAACCATCTTCCGACAGCATCCGAACCGACGCGCGATTACCCTGGCGGACATCCCACAAGCATCCCAATTGCCTGATTTCGCTCGTTTTCGGAAAGCCGTGGCATATCGAAAACAGTGAAAAATTAAAGAAAAAAATAATTTTCAGAATAGCCCCTATCGCATGAATGGTACGACATGAACTGAATCAACATATGGATGACATGTATAGCGTGCACGTGCAAAACGTGCAAATGACCGTTCCGGTTACTGGCCGATATGTAAACCGTGCGTATCGGGTAAACTGTACACGATCGTATTCTGAACATCGCCAGGGTTTAAAATACATGTACATTGAACATGTAGCAACTACACAGACAAAGCTTCACCGGCTATAAAACAGAGACGTTTCTAGTTTTGCTGAGTATATTTTCGTAGGTGGTTCACTTAAAGTATTTTTATCAACAAATCAAGTTCGTCATTACACAAAATTACGTATGTAATGCCAATAATGGAGAACTTCTGAAACTTTTAACACTGTCAACAAATATATATTTAGACTTTTACATCGTATGAGGCAATAGCGGCGGAATATTGCATGCAATCGGTGCGTTTACTGCTATGTTATAAATGTGCATTCATATTAGGCCAGGTTCCTTCGTTATTTATCAATACAGTAACTGCGAATGTTTTCGCTAAACCTCGTTTGTTTTGGTTTTACGACTTCGTTCAAAACCAACGGAAAAACGCATGATTTGTGTGAAATAAAAGAAACCTGTGTATTTTGGCTCAAGTTGGAATAGACTAAGTATACATTTTTTGAAAGTTTAATGTCTAATGGACAAAGTCATGTATGTTAGGGCGTTGTATATCGATTCCGTTGCAAGTAACAATATATAAAACAATTTAATAGTAAGCCATATGCTAGTTATTTCCCTTGTACTTATTATATACATATAGAGTAAACAAAAGGGTAAACAATATCACAGACCACTTTGCGTTAGGCCTATAGTGTTCGTACAAATGGCGGAGGAGCTCTTATGGGAGATAATCATGTCATGACTATACCAATTAACTCAAGGAAGCATCACAGATAGACAACTACATTGTTAAAGTCCCTGTACAAAACATAGCCCATTAAATTTATTCATTTAAAGTCTTTGTTGTAGGCATTAACCATCGTCACTGCATGTGCAAAAGATTGACCTACTTTCGTCCAGGAACGTAGAATCAACGTATTCTAGGTTCCTGTTTCGACAAACTTACATTTTTACGGTCTCCCAATCGAATTAATTTCAGCTAGCTACACATAATTTTCAAACGGTATCAACACCACATACAACCACAATATGTAAAATAAAAGACAGCAAGACTTTAAGAGATACTCACGTGTGCTCTTAACTGGATAAGGTGTTATGGTCGCATGATTTCCATATTTGTGAAGTTTTGCGCACTTTAATACCAGACTTTCAACGCTATTACTATCACGTTTGGAACATGTGTTCATTAAGAATTCGAATAGCTCTTATAGTCTAATTCTAGCCAATTCTAGTTTTCTTGTCGCCCCATGTTCATAAATATCAGACTTCAAAAATGGGGTCACGCCCTGTTATGATATTTCATTGCGCATGTCTATACAATTTTCGTTTATTTCATATACAGTAAAACCTCGATAACTCGAGGTCGCACGGGGACGAGTAAAATGCTCGAGTTATCCGGGTACTCGAGTTATCCGAACCATGGAAATTCTATAAATTTTTCTGCATAGGCAAAAGATAGCTATGAAACAGCTTTGAAACAAAGAAAAGGCACATTTCTTTCAGTCATTACCTTTTTAACGTCCAAATGGCATTGTATTTAAACTCAATGGTCTTAGTCTCCAATTTGCATTTCGTTCCTGTTTTGGTTTTCTGCTTGTCCGATCTAGCTTCTGTATCCCCCCGAGATCGGGTTCTTCGCTAGATGTTTATTTCTATAATCTATTCGTGTTTATTTCTATAATTCTAGAAAGAATATGCAGTTTGGGATTTCCTCTCAAGCTTTATCATCAAAAGTCTACCCAGACTCAAAATTTCCATCTTCTCATTATTAAGTTCTCGTAATTAAAAACTCGCAAACAGAATTTTCTTTATTTTCTTCTTATTCAATAAAAGTAACAAGTGGCTTTACTCCACATGATTTAAGACGATTTAAATGTGCGAATAACATTTTATACATTTTAGCCACTGGACGGCCGATTAATCGATAATTAACGAGAACAATCAATTAACAATAAAAGTTTTTCCCATGACGTGTCAAAATAATGATGCACCATCGGAGGTGAGAAATATCTGATAATCAGTGACCTCGAGTTGCCATAGGTAATTTAGTAAGAAATCTACCTGGCGGGACCACCAGTGTTCCTCGAGTTATCCGGGCTTCTCGAGTTATCGATGCTCGAGTTATCGAGAGTATTTTCTGGTTAAACATATAGGCAAATTGCCGGGACCGACATGAGTCCTCGAGTTATCCGGGGTTCTCGAGTTATCGATGCTCGAGTTAACGAAGTTTTACTGTATATTTAGAAGATTGCGTTTAAAACTTCGTATGTTTTGCGTTTGAATATTGTGAGATTAGTTTGATCATTACATTTTTTACTCCTATGATAACAACATTTTCGCAGAATGGGATCATGTAGTCGGAACTATTTCGTGACTGGTGTGCCGGAACTTACTTAACGAAAAGACATTTGAAAACCACTACTATATTCGTTTGGGGTATGACCCAAACAAATAAAAATATCGTTAATTTGGCTTCTTCTTTTTTGGTTGCCTAACGCAGATAAGAATATTTTATTGATGTGAGGTGACCAGTAAAATACTTTCGGCTAACATTCAAATGAAAAAGGGCAGGTTACTACCTCTAATATCAAAATGGAAAACGTTTCATTTCAGCGTAGATGTTTCATAAGACTTACTATGACTTCAAACCGAATACATGAAGCAGAATCTACTTACCAGTATGTCAGAAAACCGTATATAAATGTCCTGTTAAAAGAGAGGGAAACAAGCTAACATAAATGTATATGACTCGGCTATAGATATAATTATCTAAATTTTGTAGATCAGCATTTTAACAATTAGGGCTTAAAAGTTCAACATTTCTGAAAAACAATGAAACTATCATTTATGCAACAATGTTTGAACAGAAATTTCATTGATTAGTTAAAGCATTTATAAACATGCTAAATTACGTAGGCTTGCTTTTACTGTGGATTTTATTGCAGGTAAAATCGACCGTCGGTAATGAGTAATAGATTTAGAAGTATAAGTCTGTAAATGTTGACAAATAGTGAAATCTGGAATCAATTTACATTGAATGGTTTAAGGTGTACATATTGTAATTATATTTACTTAACGTAAATAGTAATCAAAAATTTACTTTCATTTAAGAGTTATCCGGGTGCTTAAACTCATTGTAATTTGCAAAACTGATCGTACAATGTATCACGCGCAACAAGTGCTGACTAAGGGCACGCGTTTTGCAGTTTGTTTGTCGTGTACTTTTATGTAGATCAATGCGTCTCAAGTCCCTGTCACACGAGGAGATAATACACCTTACAACTAGCTGCGACTGGAAATTGCAAAAAGTCGTTGGTGGTCGCCCAATTGAATTTAGTCGTTATATAGGAGGTATATTCAACAACTTGCCTGCGATCAAACTGGTAGATTACATTCGGTCCTTACATTTACCTTTATTATCCCCATTGTTTAATTTTGTGAGTATCTGCCAATTTATTTCTTATCCAGTAAGCTCCATTTGCGGCCAAAAAAGGAATGTTATCAAGCTCTGTCAGTAGATATTGGCTCGAAAATATTATGCTTGAAATATAGAAAACATATTATAATAATTTAGTTTGGTGGCTAAATAGTCACGCGATTGTGTGCTTAAAGTATTGCGTTGTTGTGATTGATTGTAGGATTCTACAGTCGTCCATCTGTCTCACGATTTCATACGACTATTTGAAAGATTTGTCGTCCGACCTCGAATGGCAAATTCTACTATGTCATCAAGAAAAACAAATCGTTCCCAATGGTATTATGTCACCAAATAAAGTGATTCATGCAAATGGATTTACGTCAAAAAATACAAAATTATTTCAAATGTTGTAATGTCGCAAAATAAAACAAATCGTGACAAGGGTATTATGTTACCAGATAAAACAATTCCTGGAAAATGGTGTTTTGTCGTTAAATCGTTATGTATTGATGGCGGAAACTACTTCAAAATGAATTTGATTGATTAATTTCAAATGAAATGCGCACAAGCGTAGAACTAACGAGACGCTAATATATGTACCGGAAGTGATGTTTGTTTGCGCTAGGAGTAAGACGCCAAGGTATGTTTCTTTAAGTTTAGTTTTAATTCATCTTTTTTGTCATTTGTAGACTAAAGTTACTGACGTTTTGGTACAGAAAGTAAATTTTACTATTCCTTCTTATTCAGTAAATTTTCGAAACAGTTTACAAAACAGCACCCTTTTATTGGGCGTGGAAAAATATGTTTAACATTTATTAAGAGAATTTAATTTCTGTTTTCGACAAAGCATTCACGTCTTTAGTATAATTGGCATCTACATTGTATATTTGCCGCAAGGTTAACGTGTATTAACATCTAAGTAGAAGTAAGAGCGGAGTCTAAGGAACTGTCTTTTGATTTCTTTACTCTATTTTGAGATTGATAGCTTGTTTGGCTCCTCTTTTCGTTTGAATGGATTAAATTGTTTGTTGTAAAAACGAAAGAAGAGTAATTTTTAATTAACACTGCTGTTTGAGTTTTAAATTGAAAGAATCATTGCAATAACAAACATATCTGCATACTTTGTCATGCAATATGCTTGTTATTTGGTTTATGTACCTGCATTCTCATATAAATTCTATACAATTAATACATAGTAACAACGCATTAGTTTAGAAAGATCTATGTTCTAATTCAAGTAAACTTAATCCGACACAGCCACATTTCAAGATAACATAATGTTTTAATTGCGTGTTCTAATATTGCGTCATTGACTTAAAATGTTGTGAAAGGAAATCTTGGAAGGCTGTTCGTATATGTTTCCGCTTTCTTCCCGTAATTTTAAAGAAAAAGGATGAAAATCTATTTTGAACAATATCTAAAATGTGTTTAACTATTTGTTCAAAACGTTTTCAAAAGGAATTTCAAATAAAAGGGATTACCAGACAAAACAATTGAAAGAAACGAAATGTCTTACTTTAAAAGTGTGAGAAAGATAAACAAGTTTACAGGGTTTTTTTTTTTTTTTTTTTTTTATTTTTTTGGGGGGGGGGGGGGGGTTTTTTTTTTTTTTTTTTTTTTTTTTTTTTTTTTTTTGGTGGGGGGGTTTTTGTTTTTTTTTTTTTTTTTTTTTTTTTTTTTTTTTTTTTTTTTTTAAATTTTTTTTTTTTTTTGGGGAGGGTTTGTTTTTTTTTGGGGGGTTTTTTTTTATAAATTTTGAGGGGGTTTTTTGGGGGGTATTCCATCCCAAATATTTAAGCTCTAGGGTTTGACGTTTCAGTTTTGAAAAAGATTTTTAAAGTTTTTCCTATATAAGCCTATGTAAAACTAAGTGACCCCCGTGCGGGGTCAATTTTGACCCAGGGGTCATAATTTGAACAAGCTTGGTAGAGGTCTACTAGCCAATGCTACATGCCAAATATCTAAGCTCTAGGCCTTGTGGTTTCAAAGAAGAAGATTTTTTAAAGTTTTTCTATATAAGCCTATGTAAAACTAAGTGACCCCCCGGTGCGGGGTCAATTTTGATCCGGGGGGCATAATTTGAATAATCTTGGTAGAGGTCCACTAGCCAATGCTACATGCCAAATATCTAAGCTCTAGGCCTTGTGGTTTCAGAGAAGAAGATTTTTAAAGTTTTCCTATATATGCCTATGCAAAAACTAAGTCGATTGAGGGGTCAATTTTGACCGGGGGTCATAATTTGAACAATCTTGGTAGAGGTCCACTAGACAATGCTACATGCCAAATATCTAAGCTCTAGGCATTGTGGTTTCAGAGAAGAAGATTTTTAAAGATTTTCCTATTTGTTGCCATAGCAACCAGAGTTCTGCAGGAATGGAATGGATTATTTTGAGCAATTTTGGTAGAGCTTCATGCAAGGAACATTCCTGCATAGTTTTATCAACATTGGCCTAGAGGTTTCAGAGGAGATGTCATTTGAATCAAAATGTTGACGGACGACGGACAATCATCGATCAGAAAAGCTCACCCTGGCATAGCCAGGTGAGCTAAAAAGTGGATTGGTATGAAAAACTTAACCAAGATTCTAAGTCGATAAAGAAATTTTTAAAACAAATCCCTGACAGAGTTACATTTTCTTGCCTATAGATGAGGGTAATGATGTAAACAAGCATTCAAAGTTTCAAAGCAATATCTCAAAGGGTTAAGGCAATAAGTGGATTTTACCAATATTCAATGTATTTTCAAGTAGAAAAGAGGCATAATTCTGTCAAAAACCTTGACAGAGTTATGTACTCTTGTCTGTTGATGCAGGTCATGATGGTAAACAAGTATGGTTAGTTTCAAAGCAATACCTCTAATGGTTTTGAAATAAATTGAGGTGGTATGAAAAACTTAACCAAGCTCAATACACTTTCTAAGTCAAAAAAGGGCCATAATTCTGTCAAAAACCTTGACAGAGTTATGTACTCTTGTCTGTTGATGGAGGTTATGATGGTAAACAAGTATGGTAAGTTTCAAAGCCATACCTCTAATAGTTTTCAAATAAAGTGGGGTGGTATGAAAAACTTAACCAAGCTGTGATACCAACAAGGACGCCGACACAGGGGCGAGTAGGATAGCTCCCCTTTTCTCCGAAAAGTCGGGCTATAAAATAACAGTCTTCATTAAGAATTTAGACAGGTTTTTAGACAATTTTGCCCAAACTGGCACAAGGTATAAATAAACCAAGGGAAACCCAACTTTCAAACAGACTTTATACTTGTTCAAAACGAATTACTTTCAAATTCAATTATATTTGATGATTTTCACTGAAAAGTTTATACACACCTGTGAGGTAACGGTGAGAAATTTCCAAAGGTATATCTAACCATCACATCTGTACATGTCTCTGTCAACTCCCTATGAAACTGGGATAGCTTCTCATCCACAGGGGCACTGATCTCAGTACGAGATATGGCCGACCCAGACTGCATCCTCTTCCGACTGCAAGTATACAAAACTGCATCTTACTTTCTACATAAATATACATGTAATAAATCAGTAATACCGGAATTATATTTATCATCTAGTGCATGGAATAGTTCCTATCTATTAATCAACAGTTGAGCAAATCCAGATACAAAAGTCAGCAATCAAGTAACAGTCCAAGTTATAATTCACTCGCCTAGGTTGCTATTTTCTTACTTTGAATGCAGAAGATTCTGTACCGTTTTACTACAAATACAAACCAACATTCTTTAATGAACATGCTTAAAAGGTGTAATATGCAGTCTTGAACTATTTCAAGTATTTTAAACATATGACAAATGTTTATATGCATATGGATATGTCAATACTAAGTTTATATGCGTGTAAGATATGGATATGTTAAGCATGTATAAGAAAGATGATAGTTAATTCAAATCGATATAAAAGACCAACACCAGAGGCTTTAGACATTACAGTAGACAGTGGAATATACAATCTCACACAAAGATATATCTGTACTCTTTTAATGAAAAATAAATTTAAATACACACAGATATATTCAAGTTGCTAAGAAACGCACACAAGCCGTGTTGTGGAAAAACCAACATCTGACAGTACAGTTGTTAAAGGTACTGACCAACATGTAAGTATTATCACAATGGGAAGGGTATTATACATGTATACAACTTGTACATGTATGTCACTCCTTGCAATAACACTAAGGATCAAGAAAGCACGATTAAAAAACGTTGGTTTTCGGGTAACATGGCTCGATTTACCACAAAAATCAAGCAATATCAGAAAGCACACAAAGCCAAAAAGTCACAGATTAAAAACCAGATATATGTATACACACCATATACAGTATAATATAGTCTAAAGCAAGCTTGCACAAATAAAGCAGCTCATCACATAAGAATATTATGCATGCCTATCACATCCTGATCAAAGCACTTTTCCACCAATAAAGCTTAAGCTCTTTTTTCTTTGGGTTTAATCCCAGTTGCTAGTACTGTTAGTTTAACTAACCACTGGTATTAGACTTCCATTCTCTATATGAAACTGTCAACATTCTAACATAAGGGGTCTGGTTGATAGCAGGGCTCTCACCCTCAACCCTCAATTAGTGAGAGGTCTAGCAATTACAAATCAATGACCTTAACCACTGGGTAAAGGGGAAGTAACTAAGCTAGTTACAGGACAATTTTATTTTTGTTTCATACAAGAAGGAAAAACACATTATGTCCCAATATGAAAACACAATTTAAATATTCCTTGATTAACATGTTCTACAGCATGTCTATCCCATAGAAATTTATTTTTACCATTTTCATGCGTAAGTGTAAGCTCTGTAAACAGTTACCTGTCGATATATGTCAGTACTATGTCAAAAGATTAACACTTCAACCAGACTGGCCCTTGTTTGACAATTAATGACAGTCCACTAAATTACACTGCCCTTATAATGTAAATTACAGATTTTTTCCTAGTTGTCATCTCTATTGATGAACTATTATCACTAAAAATTTGGTAAAGGGTCACAAAGTAATTAATTATATGAAGCTACTAGTGGTTTCATGTCAGATTTTCAAATTTAGACAAAACATGTGTAACTACTAGGGAAAACCAGCACACCATTGACAATAGTTTTCCTTTAAAATCGTGAAGTTATTGTAATACCATTGAGCAGTGTCAGACACAAGAACATGTTGCCATATATATTAGACTTCCAAAATTAAATGCAATCATTTGAAAGTTTCAGTGTGGCCACAGCTCAGGATCATTTCTGCTGCTGGTCTAATCTTTGTTTTCACCACACAGGAGGTTGATCCACAGGGTTTTACACTGCCATTTTGACAGAGAGGAATTTCAATGTGACTGGCACATGGGAGGGGAATTTGACTTCATTCTAACTCATCCCAGAGACATTAAACCAAAAACTCAAACAACTACCCCAGAAATTACTTATTTTTTCCACAGGGTTGAGAACTAGACAAAACTGCAGTTGATTGTGTCTAATTCTTCTTGGTACCCCATCCTCCTACGCCCAAGCTAAGGAAAACAGTAAGTTTTAGTCATTCAATTTGAAGCACTTTTAATCGCTTTATTTTGTGTAGATATTTTATTACAGTTAAAATTCCTATTTCAACCACCTCTATTATAATTATTAATAAAACTCTGCCACATACTCTCAGAAGCCACACCTTAGTACCGGTACGCTCAAGGTTTGGCAATGGGAAGTTCCTATGCATCTTAGCGAACATTCATCAACACATGTGCAACAATACCACAGATAAAACTACCCTACGCATCAAATGCATAAAATACTTTACCCTTGTCTAAGCCTGTAACAAATTCTTACATTAATAGCTAAACCAAGAAGGAATACATGTATATCAAGAAGCTATACATCATGATTTTGAAGAGGTGGATATAAGCCCCTTCAACAATGGTAATTCTTAAATACATTAGAATGACAGTTATTAAAATATTCTTAGGCAAAATTGATTAAATTAAAGAAAAAAATATTACGGTTAACTTTTCTTAATAAATTTTAAATCAAATTTTAAACTTAGAAGAGTGAAGGGGCTAATGTCCACTGCCTGTGCGTAATCATTTAGGGGCTAGTGGCGGCATGTACAAAATTCAGCTTAGGGGCTAATGTCCTACTTGGCTATAATTTTAAACATAGTTCTAAGAATCCGAGAGTGATTTTTTTTCTTAACTCTCCTGTGTAACTTAATCTGAAACACTTCCTTGCAGAGCAAAACTTTTTCAAGATTACTTGAAATTTCTAATGCTAATTTACTGCAAGGCAGGGAAATGTCTTTAATGGATTACACAAGCACAACAGATGGAAACAATTCTCTGCTCTACACAATATGAAACATGTTTATATATCAGATTTAATTACTAT
>JAFMSR010003929.1:0-11276 GCA_022818135.1 Saxidomus purpurata | reverse complement strand
CAAGTCAGTCTGATTTTAACAAGCTGTTGCAATGTTTTAAAGTTGCTATATATCTGTGGTTACCAAAAGAGAGACCAAAATTCCAGACCATACAGAAGAATGTAATATAGACTATATATCAGTAACCTGATCGTACTAATAAAGAGTTGTCTTGTCTTGTCTATAATTTGCATTATTAATTTTATAGGCAGCCTATACTATTACAGATATTGGCATAAAGCAAAGTGTAACCTCCTTGAACAAACAGTCTTTTAATTGGACCTGACAAACTTACAGATAACAATTCTCAGCAATATTTTAACTGTCTTATAGTATGCATTGTTTCTCTCTCCAAGGGTGGTTGTATTACAGAGGTTATACTGTAGCTACAAATTCAACAGATCCAAAGCATTGTTCATAAAGAAACTGTCAGTTGCAGTCATACAGCTATTCAAATATATTTTTGCAGAAATTTTTGTTCATTATTCCTGCAACATTTCGATTCTGATTGAACAAGCAAGGCCGAATGTTTCATGCTGATGTGTGCTCTACAGGGATAAGATGTTTTTGCTAGTCAAATATAGTTGTGGTCCAATCATATTGAGAGTGGAATTTATCTGGTTACATAATTATTTCAAAGGCAAGTGGTTAAACCATTCCTGTTCTGAAATCTCTGGTGACATTCTTGCATGCTAAAACTCTTGTTAAACATCTTGCTTCTATGTTTTTAAATGACGCTATAGGAACCTGTAATAGCATCATTCAATTACTTGATTAGTTTTGTCAGTGTTGTTCTATAATACCTTGTGTGACCACTGTTGGCATATAATAGAAATGAACAGCTCATAGAGATTGAAAAACAAAATGAAAACATTTAGGAAGCACAAAAAGTATGTTAGATTGCAGACTTTGATATTCTGTGCTCACACAAAAAGAGCTCACACTAAAAGAGGCTAATGTGAGACACAGTAGGTTTATATATTGGAATCAATCAATTTATTTCTCATCCCAAGAAATAATGATCTGTCTGGACATTTTGACCTGTGCATGCAAAGGTTTGTGTTTCCTTTTGTTATCTATAATAGTAGATGACGGATGCTGATGAGCAGAACTCTTGCTATACGTCTTGTAGATATATAATTATAAAATATACATAGTTATGTTCTCATGGGTAAAATAGTTTGAAATGGTATGCAAAATCAAAAGCTCAACCAAGACAAATATGCAACTAATGCCAGAATATTGCTGTTTTACCCAACATCACTGATTTGTCATAGAAATAAAGATATACAGACTCTAGCTGTTTACTTCATCCAGCTTCTTTATTGTGAGTGTTTTGTTCTGTCAGCTTTATTCTTTATTGCTGTCCAGTGTATGCCTAAATGTCTGTTCACTTACTCTCTCTGCGGCCTTGTTCTGTTCACTTACTCCCTGCTGCCTTGTTCTGTTCACTTACTCCCTGCTGCCTTGTTCTGTTCATTTACTCCCTGCTACCTTGTTCTGTTCACTTACTCCCTGCTACCTTGTTCTGTTCACTTTCTCCCTGCTGCCTAGTTCTGTTCACTAAATCCCTGCTGCCTTGTTCTGTTCACTTACTCCCTGCTGCCTTGTTCTGTTCACTTTCTCCCTGCTGCCTTGTTCTTTTCACTTACTCCTCTGCTGCCTTGTTCTGTTCAATAACTTACTTATTTTGTGTCTTGTTCTGTTCATAACACACCACAATATTGCCCAGCATTCAGTAGTTTGGTATTTCAGTTCTGTTCAATTATTGTTGTATCCATATTGAAAATGTATTATAAGCTTCCCTAAATTTGGGATAAATTTAATTAAGGCAATTGTATTTCGCACTGAAATTGGTAATATGTTTGCAGATGTAATGGTGTAAGTCGCCAAATTGTCTCAATTTAATAGATGAAATGTCTAATATTATAGATTCTAAGCTTTGTCTGGATTTTTACAGGCCAGTGTTAAATATTTTTTAAAACGTTATTGTTGAGAGAGGACTTGAGTTGTCTTGAGAAAGTTGTAAACTACACAAGTTTTATGGCTAGATAAATACTCAAATTATATGACATTGACTTGACTGTACTATAAATGTAAGTAAAGTCTATTGAAGCTGAGAACATAACCTCTAATTACAGGGTCAGTTATTACAAGTGCTTTACTACCTGTGGGTATCTACAAACAATTAGTGTACATGGTGGTTCAAATAATTTTACTTTAGGGTGGATGTCAGATTGTTACTTTAAGGTAGATGTCAGATAGGTTTAATGACAGACCTTTGAAGGTGAAATGTTGTTCAATTAGCTTCAATACCTTAGTTTGATGACCTAAATTTTAATTAAATCTTTTTTAAATTTTTCTTCCATTTTGAGCAGTGAAATTACTTTCCAATTCTGCTGCAAACAGATTCACACCAGGAAGCTCTGTGTCAAATTATTACCCTATACCAGGCAGTCAGTTAAAAAGTAACTTAAGGAATCTGAGTTGCAGACAAATCAAATGGTATATGTTATCTATCTTCTAAATATATTCTTTAGGAGTCTGTGATAACATACAGTTTTCTTCTTGCTACATTTAAATTTATATGTAAATACAAAGTATGTATATCAAATATCTTTATAAAAATATGGTTTTACTCTGCTGAAAAAATGATACAGTAATTGTGTCAAATAGTGTAGAGAAACACATTTCGGTTGTTAACCTACGTGATCTGAGCCCGGGGCCAATGTACCGCATTATTTGATGAGACACAATTACTGTTGCTCCGACTTTGTCCCGGTGTCTCTCTCATGTGTGTGAAGTTACAAATAAAAAGCAATCTTTATATAGTTCAATGAAGGCGTCAACCTCCCAAAGGACAATTTGACAAGTAATAAAAGAGTAATAAAAAATTGATGAAGAAATTATATTAGAGAACTGTGTTGTATGGTGGTCATGTTTTAGCAGTGCCTAATTTACTGTGGGAGCTGAAAGTTATGACCTGCTATTTATGGGCAGTAATCTTTCAAACACAAGTCATCTGGGTGCAGTACAAAACACAATGACTCCAAAAATCATTTAATCTAAAAAATTGTGATTTTTGATTACTTTTTTACGCTGAATTGTTAAAGGCTGGCGTGATATAAAAAGTTAAATGCAAAAATTTTGTTTTTGATTACTCTATGCGCTATGTGCATCTTGGAGATTATAAAACTCTGTCTAGTGCATCTGTAATTGCATAAATGGATTTGTAACTTGTTTCCAATTTTGGCACGGCAGAGAATAGTGCAAATAATTTCTAGGCAATCAAATGAAATGAACCAGAAGATCTCGTCCTGGAATATAGGTTGGTAGAATAAGTAAGCTGAAAGTCTACATGTAAATAATCATATACCAAAAAAAAAAAAAATGGAATTACGCTTGATGAGTGTGTATTAAAGGTTGTTAAAAAGCTTTTATGGTATTAAGTGAATACATGACCTGTAGATTAGCGTGTCTCAAAAAGTGAAATCAATCACTTTCCATTTCCAGCATTTCACCTTTATACTTAGCCTTTACTTACATGCATGATTTATGTGACATGGGTATTAAGGTGTCATTAGTTTTTCATGCTTGTCAACTTTATTTCTTAAAAATAGGTTAAATTCTGAAGACGATTTTCTTCCTTGGTTTTACAAGGCCAAGATATGTCAGCTCTGTATGCCTTGTTTGTTTTGATTTTCATTATTATCATGATTTACAGCTCCGAAATTATTTATTTTGACCTTACAGTGACTCCTTCAACAAATGGTTAAACTCTTTAATATAGAATAGATTGGTATTTTTATGTCAAGTAACATTAACACTGGTGGCCACTCAAAACAAACGTTCCTTTAGATTCTAAAATCTTGTTAATGTCATTTATAATACCAAACACTATTAGACAGAACTAACTATTAAGTAAAAACTGTCTATCCTTCTTCCTATTTCACCTTAATTGCCAGAAAGGTGAATTTTGTCATCATATACGTTTGATGGAAGATCAAATATCTGAAACTAGATATATAATCCTTTTTTTGTAATAAATGATACACAGATAAATAAGTGATAAAAAAGCAAATACTGATAAAGTTTATTGTGATTTTTTTTACAGTGACCTAAATCTGTAAGAAAATTCCTAGAAAGAGGTGAATAGGACTTTGCAAAGCATTTAAGTCCTGACATACATGTAGGCTGATGAGATGTAACTGTGTGTGTGAGGCTCATATAATAACAAAAGTTGTCAATTGTGACAATTTTTAGCAGCAGTTTTAACGAGTTAATTTTCATCAAACTTTGAATTCTTCCCCTTATCCAAAGCTAATTCCTACATGTTTTGGTGAGGTCAGGTAGAATGTACTGTCATTACAACGCGTTGCAGTTGGGTTTGCCCTTACGCTGTTTTAGCAATCAATAGAGTTACAATCTTACGTCACACAAAGGCGAATCTGAAACTATTAATAGAGCATGTATATATCGGTTAACTCCTCCCCTCCGTACTTTCAATGACAAGGCCAAATAGGGGCGCATGCGATCAGTCTTTATTTGATTCTGACGTCACGTTCTGCATAAACCGCATTCATGCACTCATTTGATCCAAAAACGTGGAAAGAAAATATTAAAGTCATGACAGAATCAATATCGGATATTGTAGATATGAATGTGCACTTTAATTACAATGGAGTAGCTAGATGGAACTTTCTCCAAACATACGAAATGGACTATGAAAGTTTTATTGTGTACCTCCACGAGTAGCCCAACTAATTGTGCGCAAGAGCTTTTTGCTATATACGTTGGCCGCCCTTAGCAAAGACAGACTAGATGTAACGTCAGTTGTAAAATGGGTCTGTCTTGCAGTCGAAATATTGAGGCTAATCCACGAGGGAATACATGTACATACAAAAAACAGAAAAACACAACCAGCCAGCGCTCTCAAAATTAAAAGGTTTTCCCAATAGAATCTAGTGCAAATATATCTAGAGGGTCTCGGCGTAAACATGACTTTCGTACATTATTTATTCGTTTCTCATTTTCCCCTCAAAGCGGACAACCGGGACAGAAAAATCCGCATGTCCGACGGCAGAAAATCCCGTGTCACACAAGTCGGACATAGGAATTCCACACCCCTGCTGTACTATCGGTTGGACATATACAGCAGCACTCCACCAACATAATCGTCACATATAACTTGTTTTTGTTTATTTTAAGTATAAGTAATATGCACAAGTTCTCGTATACGTACAATTTACTATATGCATTACTATGCATTGCTACATGTGTACATTAAATGTCTTTCCGAAAACTTCTTGTGAGTTCACCGTCTCGCGTGCATGCGTGAGTTAATCATATGTCCTAGAACTTTACTAATGATTATCATAATTATGGATATGTGGATAGCCATTGACACTGGAAATAAATTAGTGTGCATAAGTATATCAAGGATTTATTAGTCTGAGATTAGTGTGTACATTTTACTTCAGTGACACTGACGACACAGCGGTCAGTGCAAAACAAAATGTTTGACTCCCGCAGATTCTTTAAATGTTTTCTTTATCATTGGTCGAATGTTTCTGCACCAAAAAGTGAACAATACTCGAAAAAATTGTAGTTAGTCAAAGAGTTAAACAATGTTTTGAGTAATCGTGTAACTCTGAAGTCATGTGTCCAACATTTCGCTCATGCGCGACACCTGGTTGTAAATTGCATTGGTCAGAGTGCAGTATCCTACACTCATCTTGCGAACTGTAACAGTTTACTGTTAGACATCCAACATACACTTTATGGGTTGGCATATAAAAGAATGGAAATACATGTAAATGTATGAGATAAAGTACAATCAATTAGATAATCGTCAATAAACTACCGGTCCGACTGTCATGCCTGCCATTTCATTTTTATGTCCGAAGTAACGTAACGTCTCTGTTCATTGCTTTGGAATTTTTTCTCAGACTCAACAACCCGACCCCACTCCGAAGATTGAAGGAAGGGAGAAACCATTGACTTTGAAAATAAAAACACAGTTCATAAGCGAAAATATCTGTGTTCACTGTCTGCAGTATAGAAAGGAAACTTGGTTGTGATAACACAACAGAAAATGACCGTAAATTCACTTGTATACAAGTTAAGATTTTGGCAGGCAAGCATTTTCAGATGCATGTGATATGTCAGTAGAATACGACACTAGATACTAGTATGTTGGTAGAATACGGCACTAGATACAAGTATGTCAGTAGAATACGACACTTCTACTCTTGTCCATGACCTTGCTTTTGTGGTGACGCTTTGCGAAATAAAGGTTCAGAGTTCCAGTACTGCCGGAGACAAACCTATTTTTCACGTTTACAGATAGGTGCTGCTATATCAATTATCGGTGTACTCAAATATTGATAATTTCGTAAATTTAGTTGGTTTCGTTGACATTTTGTATGAGAAACAGACTGAAAACGCATTTTATGAAAAAAAGCATTACAATATATTTTTGTTCACCAGACGTCATTATGAATTATGTAAAGTTCCGCAAACATAATTTACCTGTATTATAATTCATAAACTTACGACGGACCTGTACTAACGACGGGTACACCCCCTATTTCGGTGTCTTCCTTTGTAGTACACTTAAATTAAATGCAATGAATGATACCGTAGCTCAATCGCTGTGATTAAAAGAGATCTCGTTTAAAGGAGTATTAATCAACATTTTAAATAAAATAGTCTAGATCTATATAATTTCTCTCAAAGTCACTCCAAAATACGCAAAGAACCCTATATTCAACCTTACTAAATACTGATTGCCACTTGCATTAAAATACTTAAGTGAAGATCGTTCAGTAGCTTACCGTGCAAGTTTTTGGGCGGAGCAAATTGACGACGTGAACGCTCGTACCTAAATGTCCTTGAATGGGGAGGAGTTAACCTATAAACTAGCTCTAATAATAGTTTCAAATTCGCGCTATGAGTGACGTAAGATTATAACTGTAATGATTGCCAAGATAGCGTGCGGGCAAACCCAACTGCAACGCGTTGTAGTCAAAGCATTGATCAAGTATTGTTGACTGAGACTCTCTGAGTTTCCTCTCCTACATGTAAGCCAACTTAAATGGTCTAAGGAATGAATCCCATGTAGTTGTAAAGCCAGGCCCCATAGTTACATCAGTTGTACAAGAGAAGAACATTTTTACTGTTGAAAATAGAAACTCTAAATATTTGAACATTTTTCCCTCTCACTGTAGCAAAGACAGTAGCAAATCAGATACTGTATGAAACCTTGATTCTATCTTCTCACAAGTTTGAAGAAATTTAGTACCCAGACGGTCATAGTAGTGGATTTACAAATGAAATTACAGCGTGAATATGTAATCATGTCTCCATGTATGGGTAAGCCACAGTAGGTTGTATGTTCTCATTACATTGGAATTAAATTGATTTTGTTGTAATTTGGATAAAGTTTCGTATTTTAACGTAATGAAGTATTAAATTAAGTCTCATGGTGCGACAGAAAGTTGCTCTCATGGGAACATTTGGAATTCACATAAAAAGATTTAAACTGAATTTAATTAAATTCCCCAAACCAAAATACTAGTTTGCAACAAGCTCGAAGATCGATCCTGTTCAAGATTTAGTTCTTTTGTATCATACACAATTGTGTTTAGATAATATGATATGAAATGAGTTGAACTGAAAAATGTATTTGATGATTTAAATAGTGGACCTCATAGTCAGTGTTCATGTCAGGGACTGAAAATCTGGAATAGTTTATAGCCATCAGATTTCAGTTTATTTAGTTAGATAATGAATGTTACAATCCTCAAGTCCACTTAGATATCCTACATATTGCCAAAATAGGTTTTCACAGCCCATAAAAGCCCCGGAAATAATTTATTACACCAAGTTTTATTTGGGAAGGGAAGTAGAAGTTGGCAACTTAAATAATGGATGACCACTTGTAAGGGCAGAGTAAACAGGAAATGTAAGGTTTAAGGTGCTTTTATGTACATCTCAAAGTCAATTAAGAATTCTGTAAGGGTATTAAGCTAAAATCTAGGGGTTTTCTTTCTAGCTGTAAAATAACTTGTGATAATTGTTAACAGACCTTTTATGGCACAAATGGATGCACGCTTTTTAATGGTTTCATCAGTTGGAAAAAGTATTTTAAATATGAAAGTTTTATAAAAGATCCTGTACTGGTATTCACTCACCCGACTCTGACAACAGTTCCTGCAGTTTCAACTGAGATATTGTGGAATGGAATCCCAGGTTCATAAATTTAAACTCCCCTGCCACAGCATTTTTTTGCAAAGAAGGATTAATACTGTAGGTTCACAATTTATTTTTGAAGTATAGGATTTATGTAACAACTGCAGAGCTAGTCATTTATACAATTCAGTTTGTAATGATTTTAGGTCATTTCCAACGTATTTGTGGACATTATTAGAAATGATTGCACTGCAGTTATGTTTCAATCCTGCAAAAAGCTCTCTTGTCAGTTTTGAGGTCAACTGTCAGTTACTGCTACTGGACGTTTAGTGTTAAGTTTATACTAATTTATTTTAAATCGATTGTGAAGAAAGCTTTTAGCTTATCAAGTCACTATCAAGTCTGCTTCTTGGAAAACAGTACTGGTGTACTCATATGAGGGGAGGTACTGTTTAATAAATGGGCTTCAATTTTGTCAAACTCAACAGATGCACATAACTTTATTAGTATTTTGCAATGCCTTATAATTGCCCCCACTCTCCCACCCCCCCCCCCCCCCCCCAAAAAAAAAATTAAATTAGGCCAATTGACAGTAGTGCAACACTTTCTTGTACTTGTTCTATTGGATGTGTCACATTTATTTCCAAGAGATATTTAGAAGGTTAATTGTAAACATTGATTTTCTTTCCAGCAAGCATTTTAATGTAAATAAATATTGTATGGAATACCCCTTGAAAATCATAAAACCAACATAAAAACTAGACCTTTAAACAAAATACTTGTTAGGGATGCTCTTTTGGTTCATTGATTGATGCTTGTGCCTGTAATGTAATGTATTTTTCCGAGGAACTGACTCGCTGCTATCCAATTTTCTGTTATTTAGCGATTTGAAGAGAACTTATAGCCAATAAATAGTCAATGTTTTTTGGTCTGTAAGATTTTGTCCAATTTCCTGGAAATGAAGATGAGAAAATAGCTGTCTCAGTTTGTGAAGCATTATTTTTTTGTCCTTGAATTTGTATGGTAGTCTGTCTCTGTTGACCATCTCCCCTAATATCAACAACCTTAAACACTTTCACTTTAAATAACCATAATAGACATTGAGGAAATCTCCTTTTCTAATGGAAGAGCACACCTTGAAGCATTGATGGTAGAGATTTATATGTGAGCAATAATTATTATTGTTAGTGCATCATAATATATAACATAATTATATCTTAGACTACATCATTTTTTCCACTGGTAGATTTGTTACTGACTAATACTCTAAGAATATGATACAGCGTCTACTCAATCCTGAATATTGTTACCATTAAATATTTCATTTGTACATATGCGTATATATTCGAATCATGATATTTTAGAGCCGAGATAAGAACAATTCTGAGACTTTTTTTGAGAGGATGCTTTACTGAAGCCATTGAAAGCAACGTTTATGAACTTAACATAATGGAAGTTTATTACACGTTCTTGTGTCTTGACAGAAATTCTTTATTAGCTAGAAAACCCTGTCACAGGTTTACTATTTGTGCTTTCCAAGAAGATCACATTTTGTACTACAAAGAGTCTGCCAATAGATGTCAAGATCACGACATTTTTTATTTTCTAGTGTCAAGTTGTGGTGAGCGTTTATGCCCCCAAATATAGATTTGCTCTCGTCCGCCTCTCCGTCCGCCTGTCCCGCCTGTCCGTATGTCTTGAAAATCTTGTGGCACACACTGCTCCTTCAGTACTTCAATTGACCTAGAGTCACCAAACTTCATCCAAATATTTATTAGGATGAGAAGTTGTGCATCCGGGTATTAGTTTTATATTGGTCCATGCAGTAACACCAGAGTTATGGCCCATGACTTACTCAAAATAAAGGCAATTTCTATATGGCAAGTTTGTGACTAACCTTTCACAGTTATTTGAAAGCTTTAGGCTCCCGACATTAAGGACATTCATTTGACAACTGAGGTTGAAAACATAGTTCTTTTGGATCTAATTAATAAAAAGGGGTTGCTGGGCTGCCCCAGCCAGAATGATGGATGAAAACAATGTATCTTCCTGATAGAGTGAAACAGAAGATTTGTGGTATTTGGGATTTCTGTTACCTGGGGGATTTGTCCTTTTCTTACATAATTACTGTCATTTGCTTCCTGGTAAGTTGTTGCAAAAAACCCTCATCCCAATATGACACGACTTGTAACAGATATTTTCTCTACTTAAGTATCTTGGTGAAAATACCGTTTGTCTGCTGTATTCTTACATAGAATTCTTCACAGAAATGTCTGTCAGGAACAGCTGCTGTTGACCTTTATCATCAGATTGATCAGTGATATAATTACTGGAAAGGTCATTTACAATTATTAGAGATTATGTCTGTATGTAACATATGATAGAGTGTTTGAGTTTTTCATGTGTTTTTCAGCTGAAGGTGACCTGAAGCAATTCACAACAGTCGCTAACCATCACCAGGCTCGACATGGCTACAATGCCAGCTTGTTTCTGCAGACAAACCGGCCCCAGTGTGTGCAGGATCTGTATAACCTCAGTGCCCCAAATCCCACCCGGGTGATTCGGGCGGCAGATGCATATCGCAAAGATGGATTGAGTGGTTCCAAAATGTTCAAGTGCTGGCCAGTCATTATGAATGAGCAAACAGTGAAAACACCAGATTTAAATATGCCTAGAAGGGTATGTACTCTTGCCTAGCTGGCTTTTGTGTTAAATTGGTATTAAAAAATGGAACCTTAAGATGATTTATAATAACTGTTAAAACTCTTTAGTGCATAACTCTTGATATGTTAGAATTATTTTTTCTTCATTATGAATTTATGGCATAAAATGTCTTGAAATGTAAGAAAATATGATGTGCATTTAGTGTTATTTTTTCAGCTTAATGGCTTCATTTACCTAACTATATGAGACAATAGTTCTGTAATATTGAACAGATTTTTTTAATCATATACATTTTTAATGATTGTAGGGGAAGAAGGTAAGTGTCAGTGCAATAATCACAGGAATTGACATGTATTCTTGACATTATTTTTTACTAATTTAACACTGCTGTTTTGGCTATAATACTATACTAAGGGAAATAATTCAGTATATGTACACAG
>JAFMSR010003928.1:0-11274 GCA_022818135.1 Saxidomus purpurata | reverse complement strand
AGTTAATAAATCGGATTATTCGGGTCACGTTCATTTCTTCATTAGATAAAGGTGAAAACCCGGTCTTTACCGTTGACTCATATGCAAATTTAACTTTATTTCAAACGGAACAAAAAGCATTTAACAACATAACTATTACTGACAGTTACAAGCTTATGGTAGACCGTCGTCTTCTTTCATTGTTATTGTTGGTTTTTGTACATTTTAAAACTAAAGATGCATAGAGACCAGCGATGAAAGCCAAGGAATCACCTTTCCCGAATATAAATAAATTATCAGTACCCGCATGTGCGAAGCGGAGAATACACTCAATATACCTATTACTTGGATATACTAATTACCCTGAATGATAACTGAATACTAAAGTGTAGCTTCCTTTTAATTTGCCATGTTTCAATTACAAAATGGCGGATCATCATGATCATATAGGGGCCAAACTTCATGTGACTGGACAAAGTGGCTTGGGTCTGTTGAGTCTAGCCTATTTAGCATACTGGTACATGGAAATTGATTAATCCCATGACACAAATGCTTAAGCTGTTAATACAAATATCTAATGCAAATTTTGACATTCTTTTCCTTTGGCTAGTTTGTATATAATATAAAAGTAATATATTAACAAATAGATACTAGAATCATAATTGATAATTGTAATGAATTGTCTTCCTTTTAATTATTAGAGTTCGAAGAACCCTTCAACCATACCAGGCTTGGATCCAGTTTCAAAAGAGTAGGTACCCTCATTTATTTAATCTAGTAGCACATTTATTGTTTTGCTCTTTCTGAGGAAAGGCGATACATAGGGATCTGTTTGTCTGTTGGTCGGTCACATAAACTTAACGTTGGCTATAACTTTGTCATTTCTTAAAATTTCTTCATCAAACTTTACAATTGTATTGCTTATGACAGTAAGGTTGTGATGCCGCCAGATTGTGTAGGTCAAGGTCATATTTGACAGAGTTATGCCCCTTTTTGGCTCGAATTTTCGAAGAAAAGGGGAGCTATACTATTCTCCCCGGCGTCGGTGTCGGCGTTGGTGTCACACCTTGGTTAAGTTTTTCGTACCACTCCACTTTATTTCAAAAGTATTAGAGGTATGGCTTTGAAACTTACCATACTTGTTAACCATCATAACCTCCATCTACAGACAAGAGTACATAACTCTGTCAAGGTTGACAGAATTATGGCCCATTTTTTAGCTCGACTTTTCGAAGAAAAGGGGAGCTATCCTACTTGCCCCGGCGTCGGCGTTGGTGTCACACCTTGGTTAAGTTTTTCGTACCACCCCACTTTATTTCAAAAGTATTAGAGGTATGGCTTTGAAACTTACCATACTTGTTTACCATCATAATCTACATCTACAGACAAGAGTACATTACTATGTCAAGGTTTTTGACAGAATTATGGCCCTTTTTTGACTAAGAAAGTGTATAGAGCTTGTTTAAGTTTTTCGTACCACCTCACTTTATTTCAAAACCATTGGAGGTATTGCTTTGAAACTAACCATACTTGTTTACCATCATGACCTACATCAACAGACAAGAGTACATAACTGTGTCAAGGTTTTAGACAGAATTATGCCCCTTTTTTACTTAGAAAATATATTGAATATGGGTAAAGTCCACTTATTGCCTTAACCCTTTCAGATATTGCTTTGAAACTTTGAATGCTTGTTTACATCATTACCCCCATCTGTAGGCAAGAGAAGGTAACTCTGTCAGGGATTTGTTTTAAAAATTAAGGCCCTTTATCGACTTAGAATCTTGGTTAAGTTTTTCGTACCAGTCCACTTTTTTTCTTAACTGTTTGAGATATTAATTTGAAAGTTGAAATACTTGAAAACCATCATGATCCCAAAACATGGGCAGGAGGAGGTAATTCTGTCAAGGATTTTATTTGAATTATGGCCCTTTTTGACTTAGAAACTCAGTTAAAATTTTCATTCTTGTCCACCTGTTGACTTAACCTTTTGAGATATTACTTTGAAAGATGGAGTACTTATGTACCATCATGAGACCTATCTGTAAGCGAGAGAAGATAACTCTTTGAAAATGTTCCTTGATTTGTACTTAGAAATTCCTAGTTAAAGTCTTGTGTGCCCTTAACTGTCAAAGTTTTGTTTTATAGGCAAGCACTAAAAAGTCGAGCGCTGTCCTACTGACAGCTCTTGTTTACTTAGAAAGTGTATTGAGCTTGGTTAAGTTTTTCGTACCACCTCACTTTATTTCAAAACCATTGGAGGTATTGCTTTGAAACTAACCATACTTGTTTACCATCATGACCTACATCAACAGACAAGAGTACATAACTCTGTCAAAGTTTTTGACAGAATTATGGCCCTTTTTATGCCCCCAAAGGGTGGCATATTAGAATCGCACCGTCCCTCTGTACATCTGTCCGTCCGTCTGTGCGTCCCCACTTACAAATTTGTGTCCGGACTGTAACTCTGTCATGCATAGAAGGATTTTAAAATAACTTGGCACAAATGTCTAGCACATCAAGACGATGTGTTGCGTGCAAGACCCACATCCCTACCTCAAAGGTCAAGGTCACACTTGGAGTATGAAGGTTATGGAATCCTCTATATATGCACACATTCGTGTCCGGACTGTAACTTTTTCAAGCATCAAAGGATTTTAAAATAAGTTGGCACAAATGTCTAGTACATCAAGACGACGTGTCGCTTGCAAGACCCACGTCCCTAGCTCAAAGGTCAAGGTCACACTTAGAGTTTGAAGGTAATGGATTCCTCTATATATGCATATATGCACACATTCGTGTCCGGACTGTAACTTTGTCATGCATTGAAGGATTTTAAAATAATTTGGCACAAATGTCTAGCACATCAAGACGATGTGTCGCGTGCAAGACCCACATCCCTACCACAAAGGTCAAGGTCACACTTAGAGTTTATAGGTAATATAATCCTGCATATATGCATACATTTGTGTCCGGACTATAACTTTATTATGCTTTGAAGGATTTTAAAATAACTTGGCACAAATGACTAGCACATCAAGCGGATGTGTCGCGTGCAAGATCAAAGTCCTTACCTCAAAGGTCAAGGTCACACTTAGTGTTTAAAGTAATGGAATACTGTATGCATGGTTACTCTGTCATGCATGGAAGGATTTTAAAATTACATAGCACATTTATTGAGCACATGGAGAGGACACAGACTGTGAGGCACCTTTTTCGGGGACATTTGTCACTTGTGAGGGACAGCTCTTGTTTACTTGGAAAATACATTGAATATGGGTAAAATCCACTTATTGCCTTAACCCTTTCAGATATTGCTTTGAAACTTTGAATGCTTGTTTACATCATTACCCCTATCTGTAGGCAAGAGAAGGTAACTCAGGGATTTGTTTTAAAAATTAAGGCCCTTTATCGACTTAGAATCTTGGTTAAGTTTTTCGTACCAGTCCACTTTTTTTCTTAACTGTTTGAGATATTAATTTGAAAGTTGTAATACTTGTAATCCGTCATGATCCCAAAACATGGGCAGGAGAAGGTAATTCTGTCAAGGATTTTATTTGAATTATGGCCCTTTTAGACTTAGAAACTCAGTTAAAATTTTCATTCTTGTCCACTTGTTGACTTAACCATTTGAGATATTACTTTCAAATTGAAAGTTGGAGTACTTATGTACCATCATGAGACCTATTTGTAAGCGAGAGAAGATAACTCTGTGAAAATATTTTTTTATTTGTACTTAGAAATTCCTAGTTAAAGTCTTGTGTGCCCTTAACTGTCAAAGTTTTGTTTTATAGGCAAGCACTATAAAGTCGAGGGCGCTTTCCTACTGACAGCTCTTGTTTATCCCCCTGCCGAAGGCGAAGGGAATATTAGAAATGGTCATTGTCCGTCCGTCCGTCCGTCCCAATTTTGTCCAGAGCATAGCTCCAAAAGTACTTGAGCGATTTTCTTCAAACTTCATACACTGACAGAGCACATTGGGAGGAAGTGCAGTGTGTAAGAACAATAACTCTACCTTGCCTACTTTTAGAGTTATTCCCTTTTTATCAGATTTACTTGAAAAACTTTGTCTGGAGCATAACTCCAAAAGTACTTGAGGTATTTTCTTCAAACTTAATACACTGACATAGCTCATTGGTAGGAAGTGCAGTGTGCAAGAACAATAACTCTACCTTGCCTACTTTTTAGAGTTATTCCCCTTTATCAGATTTACTTCAAAAGTTTTGTCCAGAGCATAACTCCAAAAGTACTTGAGGGATTTACTTCAAACTTAATACACTGACATAGCACATTGGTAGGAAGTGCAGTGTGTAAGAGCAATAACTCTACCTTGCCTACTTTAAGAGTTATTACCCTTTATCAGATTTACTTGTCCGAAGCATAACTCCAAAAGTACTTGAGGGATTTTCTTCAAACTTAATACACTGACAGAGCACATTGGTAGGAAGTGCAGTGTGCAAGAACAATAACTCTACCTTGCCTACTTTTAGAGTTATTCCCCTTCATCAGATTTACTTAAAAAGTTTTGTCCGGAGCATAACTCCAAAAGTACTTGAGGGATTTACTTCAAACTTAATACACTGACAGAGCACATTGGGAGGAAGTGCAGTGTGCAAGAACAATAACTTTACCTTGCCTACTTTTAGAGTTATTCCCCTTTATCAGATTTACTTGTCAGAAGCATAACTCCAAAAGTACTTGGGGGATATTCTTCAAACTTAATACACTGTACACTGACAGAGCACATTGGTAGGAAGTGCAGTGTGCAAGAACAATAACTCTACCTTGCCTACTTTTAGAGTTATTCCCCTTTATCAGATTTACTTGTCCGAAGCATAACTCCAAAAGTACTTGAGGGATTTACTTCAAACTTAATACACTGACAGAGCACATTGGTAGGAAGTGCAGTGTGTAAGAACAATAACTCTACCTTGCCTACTTTTAGAGTTATTCCCCTTTATCAGGTTTACTTGAAAAAAAAATTCCGGAGCATAACGCCAAAGGTACTTGAGGGATTTTCTTCGAACTTAATACACTGACATAGCACATTGGTAGGAAGTGCAGTGTGCAAGAACAATAACTCTACCTTGCCTACTTTTAGTCAAATAGAAAAATATCATACCTATACTGATAATGAACATTAATATAATTTTGCAAACCTTCTCTTCATTGCCTTATTCTTTTTCCACTTACTTGAAAACTGTACTCAGCATGACCATAACTATACGGCTTTTTAAGGATTTCCTCTCACCAAGTAAAATGTACGAAAGTACAACCTTCAGGTAACTTCTTCCTGGCGGGGGGATTAACCATGTGTAACATGGCTCTTGTTGTACTTAGATTTTGTCCTGAAAACTCTTTTTGTACTTAGATTTTGTCCTGAAAACTTAACGTTGGCAATAACCTTCAATTTTTTAAGATTTCTTCATCTTACTTTCAAATTGCATTGCTTATGACAATAGGGTCGTAATGCTCCCAAATTTTGTAGGTCAAGGTCATATTTGACAGAGTTATGCCCCTTTTTGTATTTAGATTTTGGTTATAACTTTGCCATTACTTAATATTTGTTCACCAAACTTTCAAATTGTATTGCTTATGACAAAATGGTCATGATGCTACCAAAATGTGTAGGTCCAGGTCATATTTGACAGAGTTATGCCCCTTTTTGTACTTAGATTTTGTCATGAAACTTTATGTTGGCAATAACTGTCATTTCTTAAGATTTATTTATCGAACTTTCAAATTGCATTGCTTCTGACAAAAGGGTCATGATGCGGCCAATTTGTGTAGGTCAAGGTCTTATTTGACAGAGTTATGCCCCTTTTTGTACTTTGAATTTGTCACAAAATCACTGGTTATTCTGACAGAGCATAAGAGAGCCACACAAGCATTCTACTGAACATGCTGAACACCCATCTAGTTATAATAGGTTTTATTGTTATACATTATATTGTAACATATTAGTAACTTTTCTGAACATCTCTGACTTGTAAACCAGTACCTCGCATCCTCGCCAAACTCGATTGTTTATCGTTTAGTTGAAATTGTCTGAATACCATTCACATTTATACAAATGAGTGCTAAATGACAGTTATGAGTTACTGGCAAAACCTGTAGAGCATGATCAGATCAGAGATCTATGTCTGAATGATCTTAGTCTTCACAAATTGCATAAAGAACTTGTCTGTAGCAGGAAAACGGCTAAATACCCTTCGTTAGTGTATTTAATGTATGAAAAATACATTTACTGGCTGCATGATACTAGTATCCCGGCAATCGGAACATCACTCGGCTTTATTTCTACGGAAAAAGCCGAGTGATGTTCCCATTGGTATCCTGGAGGTTGCAGGTTTTAGCCCCACTGGGGTCATGACCTCATATGACCCCAGTACTATTTTTTTTCAAGAAGCAGACTTGAGAATGACTTGATAAGTTTCAAGCTTTCTTCACAATCAAGGTAAAATAAATTAGTATAAACTAATTCAACATGTTCAAGGACTTTATGCTGTCTGCATCATGATCAAGTAGGGTGACATTAACAAGATAAAAGCTGGCAAGTTAGTACAAATGTAGGTAATGTATTACAGGTAGGGAGATAAGGTTTATCAGTATGAATAATAATTTAGATTAATTTGTGTTGTATGTATAATACCAAGGACATCACCAATGATCTTTTTCATTTCTTGCTTTTTTTCCAGGCTTAGTCTAGATATATAGGTAAAATTCATGTGGTCCATTTTTGAGAAAAACTTCTTGTTTTTACTTTTACACTGTATACCGGTTGTTGACAGATTCCATCTTGTTTTTAGATTTATAAAAATAAAATCTCCTTTTGACTTTGATAATTATTGGCGCCGCCGATGACGGCGGCGGCCTATTATGGAATAGTTTTTCCGGAAGTACATGGTAGGAGCGGTTATTAGAATGCGAAGAAAAATGGTTTTAACTGTATGCTAAAATAATACGAAATAGACATTAAAATATTGATTATACATATTTCCTTCATTAAAACGTAATTGTTTAATTGTAATGTTCCTTTTCATATCTTTTAGAAAAAAATACGAAAACCTAAAACAACTTCCCCCTTATTGGTTTTGCAAATTTATAATATCAGCTTATTTTTTACCACGTGCTTTAAAGTCAGTCTCCGTGGTGTAGTGGGTAAGCTGATGACCGCCTAATTTTACGAGTGCAGTTCAAATCCCGGTCAAACCCAATTTTTTAAAATAATTTTTCTTCCGTTTTTTTTTTCAGCTTTAAAACCACCATGATTTTAAATGTTTTCTGCATACATTCATACATTTTTTTCATTCAAATCAAACTAATAATGATTGCTTATCAAATAGCTAATTTTAGCTATTTAACGCCACACATGTACATTACTTGAGAACGTATAAAAATTGAGAAGCATTAATTTTGATTAATTTTACAGATTAAACATGAGAATAAAAGTAATGCACACACGGATTTGTTTTATGAATCCTAACGTATGGCACAAATTCGTAAAAGTACACGGATGATTACGATTTGGTCACTTTTATGAGTTATTACGATGTATTTACGGCAAAAATCTACGATTGTACGTTTTTGTCAGGCTACATTGCGATATGCAAAAACCGTATAACTAATAAATGTTGAAATAGAAACTATTTTCGGTGCCTTTGTATTCTTGTTTTCACTTTTAAAGATTCACAATTTTACCACATGTGACATACATGTGTCTTATGCATCATTGATATTGACTGTACCTGTGTATTTTTTCTTTTCCCTTTAAAGAGATGGCAACCTTGGTGACATTTCGAAAGCAGGAAGTCTTCATGAGTTCCTGTTAGATCTTCACAAACAGTTTGGACCAATAGCATCATTTTGGTGGGGACCACGATATGTTGTGAGCATTGCAAATGCTGAGCTTTTCCATCAGCATCATAACGTGTTTGACAGACCACGTAGGTTTCTTTACATTATTTACAGACCTTCTTATGATACAGATCTTTTTATGTATATGTTATCACCATGAATCTGTTACAATGAACTCTCAGACCTGTATTGTATTCTGGCTACTGCATAATAAAAAAGACTATAATCTATTTGAAAACAATGTAATTGTATTTCTGATAAATTGCACTGTGTATGGGGCTGGAGTTTAATTGTGAGCTATCTGTAATAGAGAGCATGATCTATCTACAATAGAGAACAGTTACAGTAGTGCAATAAAGTACTGCTGACCTGAATAATTACGTCATTTTTCTGAGGCATAGCGTCGTAAAAATAATGTTATTCTTCTCGCAAACTGTACTCTATTCTATTTATTACTTTAGCAGCATGACAAAGGATACAACAGAATGATATAGCCAGTAAAGAGAATGACTGCCTCTTGTAGGCTATTGACTTTAAAACTAGCTATGTAGACGTAATAGTTAAGTTATGGCTGCTTAACATAATCACTTTCTATAAGAGAGATCATTATGATGATCTCAGAGAGCAGAGTTGATAAGTCTTAGATAACGTGTTGGTATTAATAACATTGTTGACAATAACACCTTGCTGAAATATCGTTTGTCTTTAAAGAGCTGTGATGGAAAACAAGACATGATTACATCAAAATATATATATATATATATATATATATATATATATATATATATATATATATATATATAATAATAATAATAAATTATATTACACGAACTGTCATTTTTGCTAACACAAGTTTATCTCTTATCAGATAGAATGATGCATACTATAGGAATAAATGTTTTGTAATTTTGATATTTGCGACTGTATATACGGTTTTTAATGGATGCAAATATTTTTAACGGCAACGGCGTTAGTCAGTGCTGTTAAAACTGTTTGCAACCATTAAACCGTATATGGTCGCAAATATCAAAATCACTAAATAGTTAACCCTTTTCTAACGCACAATATGTTTAAATTTTTGTGACTATCATGTATTCAATAGTTGCAAATTCAAACGACATAACCAATTAGAAACGACATTACATCGGTACTGCGTTAGAAAGTAATTTATTTACTAAAAAAATTTCTCAATCGTCTTGTTACCTTGTTACTAGCAGTTCATAGCATAAAAACTGACATTGAATTGAAGAGAAGTGCAATGATACGGCCAAATCCATATTGCGTTATATTGTGGTACGACCAACCGGTATAACAATACGTATTGGGATATACTGAAAACAGAACACTAGAATAAAAACCAAACCACTTTCTGACATAAAGTGACCAAAGATTATCCCGAAATTGCTTTTAAACACTTACTCACAATTCAAGCTCTTTCATTAAACCAAATTGAAGGCATGCGGCATTCTCTTTGTTGGCAACCTTAGTAAATTTGACATAATTTGCTTGGAGATGTGGTAGTCTGATATTTTCATTTTACATTTGTAACAATGTGTTAAGTTATTAGATCATTTAAAGAAATGAATGTTGTGGTACGGGAATTTCATATTTCGTTTCGAAACGCTCAGACGCTGTATTGCAATTTACCGATTAACCGGTATATCGTTGCACCACTAGAATTAAACATGACTCTCATTTTAATCTTCTGTAAAATTTGTTCTTGAAAGGATGTGGAAAATCACATTGTTACTTTGATCTTATAAAATTTTAAGGTTTTGTGGTGTTCTTGAAAATAAATCTCAAAGTAAGCACATTTTAATTTTGTCAGTTAAAAGGAACTTTGATTCAATTTTCAGCGGAACTGTTTGAGCTGTTCTTGCCATTGATTGGAGCAAAATGTATACAGTATGCCAATGGAGAGGATGGAAGGGCCCGACGTAACTTGTATGACAAATGCCTTACACATGGTGCTATTAACAAATACTTCCTTACATTTCAAGAGGTATTGGCAGTCATTTTGTGATTCTTTGAAATATTGTGTATGTTTGACTTGCAATCTCTTGCATACCAAATCGAGATATCTGCAGTTTATACCAGTGCTGGAAAATCTCATCTTACACCCCCCGCCTAACCCCAATGTAAGACGACTCTAGTGAATTACTTGTGACGTAAGGTTATAAACAATGTGACATCACTTTACCAAACACAGCATCTGAATAACTTTTGTTTTCATATTGAAATGCATAACTTTGATTAGTTTGTAAATAAATATCTATTTTAAAGTGCAAGAAAAAGTTTCTACCCTGAGATATTTGGTTCAGATGGAAATATCCGTTACTTTGGGAAATTGTTTGGGGAACTCGGCAGAGCCTCATTCCTGCCAAAACAGTTACCCTGAGTGACGGATATTTCCATCTGAAATGCGTGCTCAAGGAAGAAACTAATATTTTCCCACCTAGTGATGGGTAGACATATTGATTTGGTGCTGTCTGTATGTCTGTCTGTCACAACAGTTTATCTGCACAACTCTTCCTACATTCCTTTATAGATTTTACTGAAACTTAATAGAAATGTTTAGCACCAAGTGTTGTTGTTCTAATCATCAGGATTTTCCACTTCACTGATTTTTCTATGAGTTATGGTACTTTGAAGATATGTGGCATACTTTGACAACATCCTGATATTTAGTAATAAAAATCTTTTTTGCGCTTCTCCAATAACCTTGGATGTCTTTCATAAACCTTGCAGAAAGCATCAGTATGAAGTCTAGTTGTGTATTATAATATTATAATTTGGGGTCACTAACTCAAAGAATCAACAACACAAGTGAAAATCTAGGTAGGAATTTGCTTATAATTTGGTAGTGTATAATTTCAAACATACAGATATACTTTACAGGAATTTATGATGGAACCTTTTGACTTGACTATTCTTTCTAAACCATGTTTTTTTTTCAGACAGAAGAACTTTATTTTTTTCATCAAAATTTGAATGCCAGCAGCTTAAAATATTACCATATTGTATGGTACTTAAATTTTTCAGTTTGTTTATTGGACTGAAACATCACTACACATCTTTCCAGAAATATTTTATCTTTGCATTTTTTCACAGATTGCTGATGAATTGAGTAAGAAATGGGAGACTATGTTAAATGAGGAACACATTCCCTTGACACAGTACATGTCTGCTTTCGCTTTGAAAGCAGTTTTAACATCATTGTATGGGGAGAAAATGAAAAGCGACAAAGAGGTGCTGGAATTCAGGAGTGTATATGATGTGGTCAGTTAAATATTAGCTTATCTAATCTTTTTCAAATTCACTATAACATTATGTGACATGCCTCCACGGTTGAGTGGTAAAGTTCACTGAGACTTGTAATCGTTCTCACTGATTGTGGTTCTTGGTTCGAGCCAAGCTACCTACCTGAATCTGTTACAA
>JAFMSR010003927.1:0-11287 GCA_022818135.1 Saxidomus purpurata | reverse complement strand
TTGAATATACAAGTTATAGCGTTCCAAAAGTTCATTCTAGGGAACATCTGTCTATATATATTATCAAAATACAAAATACGACAGTCTAAGCAAATTAAGGCAATAATATTTGATTGATAACGTCTACATTTTTAATACTCCATGCACCTGTTACTACGTCACGCTAGATCTGCTTTGATATGTTCACGTGATAAGTTCGCGCCAATACTTCCAGCAACAATATTAGCATATTTCTACGCTATGCAAACGATATGTAAATTAACATTCATTACAGTTATTTGTCAAACTCACAATGCAAAATCAAACGCATTGTCGTGCTTGTACGGAAAAGAACGGCTATTGGTTGTTAGTTGGTTCCATCCAATCAGCAGTACACATTTTCAATATCGGTTTGAATCCTATAAATACGGACTCTACTGTTTTCTACAAAATCGCTTAAATACAGCTACTTTTTGTCATAATTTTCAGTCTTTCACGTCTTGCACGGCTATCCTTATTTTGAAGATCTAACTTTATACAAACAAAAAATAGCGAAAAAACAGCACGATAACCATGATGCAAGAAATTCCTGGTCAAGTGACTGGAACATGTTCTGTAAACAACATATTCTGCGAGTAGAAATGCAATAATACCCCAAGTCACTTTCGTTTTAGCTGACACTTTAGATTTGGTCATAGAAACCTGTAATATGGATTAAAATCACATGCAGTGGGTCCTTTTAACGACTGAACATCAAACAAAAGACAATCTGTCATGAAAGTGGTTCTTAAACACGGAGGAAATGGCATTATCTCTTAATAAGGACTACGTTTGACCGCGGAGGAACACCGCCTATTTGCAGGTTTCATACCTATAATCACAACGTTTAACTTATAACGGAAACACACCGAAAAACGGCTTCCGTGATGCATTGTTCAGTCAAGTGTGTCTGTACAATTCCAACTGTTCTTTCCTGGGAAGGAACAATGATCGGGATTATCCACTTATGTTAACTTGTATTGACATGATAATTATTTTCTTTGCTCTTCACTTAATATATATGTGTCCCACATTTTTAAATGTTTGATTTGTTAATGGAATGCAGATAGTTCAGTATACTCGGCGGACTACTGATGTTGAATAATTCAAGGTTGATTTCTATCAATTAATGGTACTAGGGTTGAATTGATACTATCAGTCACCCCAATAAACATTGATAATACCGTGGCGTAATGACAATATCAAATAGTTCATTATTCGCTAGGGGAGTCAATGACTATGAATGCTATGTATTCTGATATAAAAGTCAATATCAGTTACTAGTATTAAGTTGAAGAATCAACATTATAATTATTATCTGACACAGGTTCCACCTAGACTACTAGTTATAATTGTTTGACTGTGAATGGACCACGACTGTGAATGGAACATTTGTGTGTAGTAACCTTTTAAGGTATTCCAACATTCACATGACAGACTACATCATAAGTTTTTAATGAAAACTATAGAATACAGCTAGTTTGTAATGTTGTCTCGTCTTTTTTTATAAATATATAATTCTATATTTATGTGTATTTTAATTTAGGATACACCTAGTTTGTAATGTTGTTTCGTCTATTTTAAGAATATATTATTTCTATATTAATGTGTTTTTTAATTAAAAATGTAGTATAATACAAATGCTTAATGTTATAATGTCTATTAAAGCAATTAATATTTTCTTATATTTCTGTGTCAAATGGTCTGGCGTCTCTTTATCTGTTTGTTATGTACTTATCTAGCCATCATACTTTGGCAACTCTGTGTCACATTTGCTTTGATATAAAGGGTCTTTTTTAAAAGTGTAATATATAATTTTAAATCTATGTTTTATATAAATGATATCAAATAGTCTCTTATGATACCATATAGAATACTAGAATACCCCTTATAATGTTTTTATGTTTGACATGTTTTTATTTGTATTTGTATCGTAGAGACTGTTATAAACAATAAAACTGCACCATTGAACGAAGTGAAATGATTACAAACACTTTATTTATATTTTTGTGATACCTGTTTGCTTATATATATATACTATATTGGCCAAACTGGGGAACAGCTACATGTAAGAACACGTAGAACAATTCATGCACAACAAGGAAGAGACCATTCAACAAGACAAATTTATTTGAACATTTAGATAGAATGTTGAAATAAAGAATTTGAAATGTTTCCTTTTTTTGAATTAAAAAATAAATGTGTTTCAGCTAGGTTAGCAAAAGAGAATCATTTTATTACCAAATTCAAAACAAGGCCTAACGCCATCAATTTACATTAATAATAATTATGTGTCTTCTTACAACAGTAACTGTAATCTCCCATACACAATTATTGATTTATTTCAATCTCATCCATTTCCACAATTTAGTAGTAGTTACTTTACTAGTTGGTAGTTAGTATTGGTGTTTTTAATTTCATAAGGAGCAGGTTTATAACAGAAAACTTTGCTCCGAATTTCCTGAAAGTGTGCTTCATTTTTAGTACTTAAGTATAAATTACTGAAATTTATAAATTTGAAATATGAATATGTTGTAAAATAGTTTGATTGGTATTATATACTTAAATACAAAGTAATGATAAGGTAACATTTTAGTGATTTCACTTAAAATTTATCACAAAATATGGTTGCCATGGCAACACAAATATAAAATAATAAGAGATTGAGCTTTATTTAGAACAATTTATTCAAATTGAATAGTTTTTTTTTTTTTTAAACTTTTTTACTGCTGAAGAACAGGCACTTTTGGGCCACCTAATTTATATTTCTTTGTTCTATTTTCGACTGATTAATGTTAAAGCTGAAAACAAATGCAAATTTCCATGTCTATAATGTTATGTCTGCATCGCACATATGACTAAATGTTTTGTTTTCATCTTTGAGCAATATACGTAGAATTTTAAGCTCTTAGACTGCATTCTTCGTTGAAATGATACCAAATTAAAGTGTAAAGCAAATAAACAATATATACAATTTGTTGCCATTGTTACAAAATAAGATTTCTTCATAAAAGACAGCTCAGAAGCCTATTTCGTTAGTTTTAGGTGTCAACTTGATGAAAAATGATGCAAACCTAACAAACATTGATATTCTGCCTATCACATGTCAATTAAAGTATCAACACAGTACATGTACCACTTCAAGATAAAAGCAAACTTCTGAACTATTCAGGTATCAGTCACTTTGTTAATATAACATGAAAGTAAAATATTTTCCTTAAAACAGAAATATAAAAGTTACCTTACATATAGTTTAATTTTATAATGTAGGTTAATTTTCCTGGATATTATAAACAAATTAACAAGTAACAGTTTTCTATAGACTTTTTGGAAAGCTGCTATGTCCATTTAGTTTCCATGGTTTCGTAATAGAAATGTCAAGAAAAGGAACAATTCCTATGTCTGTTTTTGCTAGTATTTGTTAAAAAAGGGACAAACAGGCACACAAAACTCTTTCTATGCTATATACTTATTTAGAAATCAGACACATTCAACAAAACCGATTTCTTGAAACATTTTAGCAAATAAGACGCACTTATGTATTGTGTTTCTGGAGTTATTGTTGAAGCAAGAAAACATGTCTCAAAATTATAAGACATAAAAATCAATGTATTATTCCGTTCTCAATAAAGACATACAAAAGTTTTTATACTACATGTAAAACGAAGAAAGATTGCTAAGTTATGCTATAACAGCCAATGGTCTGCCAGTAAGAATTAATCACAAATTCTAGTGTGTGTTCTGAATTGATGTATTGCTATAGTCTTGGCAGTAATTAGAAGTTTCCTTTGCAGAATTTTGCCTCGTTATAAAATGGTACGGATTATCCACAGTTCTATGAACATTCCTACTCTTTTTCAGACTTCTCAGTTCACAGCTATGCAATATCTTGTAAGCATTGATCTTTTCCCACTACACCTGAAATAAAATATCTTTAAATGCATAGCATATTGGCACTTTCTTGTTTTATGTATGACATACTAATTTCATTTTAATTCAGTTTTACTTTAATATAATAATGCATTGTATTTGTATTTGTACAGAAAATTTCGAACTCCGAAAAGCCTGACTTTAATTTGAGTATTTCCATAGAACACTTCAAAGGCACACTGCAGTTGATTTATGTTGTCCCTTTCCACTCAATAAGCTTGCCATATGGTACTTTTCTGATTTTAATATTTAGTTAAAATGCAAATACTGATATATAATTAATTAGATTACCTTTTAAAGACCAGGTTGAAGCAAATTACATGTATGTATGTCCGTCTGCCATTAGTACTGCAGATATACTGTAGATATTTCACACTGCCATACCTGCCAAACATGTTTGTCATCAGTATTACGCACTGGCCAGACTAGTTGTAGAAGCAGTCGAAACATGTTGTGATATACCGAACCTTAAAGATTCAGTTACTGGCCATATCAAATAAATTGTTTGTTTCCATAACGCACGTAGAATGTCTAATTAAGCTATAACATAAATTTTGTTCTACTTCGTGTCAGGAAATAATTTGTTGTCTTATTATCTTGTTATCTTATCAGGAAATATATAATGTCTGCACCAGGTATTGAACCTGGTTTCTTGAGAATGTATGTTTAAAAATCCTTCAACAATGCCACAACTAAGTTTGACCAACTGCATGACTGAATAAAGTGATGCTTATCACTACATCCTGTCCTCACCCACTCCCAGTCAATTTGATAAAAATACGTTTCTCTGTACCAGTGGAGCTCTTAAAATTATAATGTGAACTCTTGCTGCATTTGAATGAAAGCAGCACGAGATAGTATGAACCTTTCTATGATCTGTAAACAAACAAACTCAGAACAGTTTTAGCATTGTGCTACTTTCGGTTTGAATTTTCCAAAACATAATTACCGGTTTTATGTGCAGACACACTGTCATTGACAAAAAGGACCTGGTTGTACAAATAGTTTTATTCGAATACTCAAAGATTCCAGTCTTTAAAAGATGTTGGATGCCCAAAGTGAAGTATTTTTCCCATGTTTGAACATTTGTTAATTATCCGATCACTCACCATCACAAAAATGAAAAATCATATGGATCTTTCTGAGCTTCTTTTAACACAAAATAAATTGAACGCAATCTGCATCAAAGAAAAAGATTAGTCCCTACAGACTCTTCACAAAACAACAACAACAACAACTGACATGTAAACTGGGGAGTTGGCATACAAATTACGTCAAAGTATGAAATACACAAAACAATGTTAATGTATAATAACATCTTTACATACACAAACAGTATTGTACTGCCGTATACTTCTAACATAATGTACATGTATATCATTATAAAGCGTTTAACACTAGATAGTAACAACTAGCTCTTTGTACAACAACACGTCGGCATTTAATCGCCTCTTTTCAAATTTTCACTCAGATATCTATATCATATTTCGAGTTATATATTAGCAGAATCAAATGTATAAAATATTGCGAACAGATTTAACTAGAATAAATATTGGATTGTCCTCTCTTAAAAGTGCTCATACCGTTCTGATGCACTGCACACAAGTGTCATCACAGCTCCTCTCCTCTTAAGCTCATTTAACACAATTTCTGAGGAATGTTCCTTAGATGGCCTTCTTCTAAAATGCCCGCTCCATATAATGACCTCGCAAGCTATACATAGAAAAGCCTGGAAACAACATATTCTTTAATAGAAATTCTTAAAACAGCATCTCCTCCTAAGTCAACCGAAATGTTGATACTGTAAACTATTTATATCATCGCAGCTAAATTTTAGCACAAATGTCTTAATTCGAATAATTTGAATAACTAGCGTGCACTTTATTCAACGCTTTTGGAAGCTGTGCTTAAATAATGAACCAGATATTTGAACATGTAGGCAGTTATATTAAGTAAAAGAAGCGGGATTTTTTTCGTAAAAAACTGGAATATTCTATTTACAATAATGTTACCATGCCTCTATTTTGTATATCAAGGGTATTGGCTGCCCATAATGAAATAATTCAGAATTCTTTAAAACTTTGTTAATTATCCAATCATTCCCCATCACAAAAATGTAAAGAAATAGGTCTATTCGACCTTTATTGGTACAATTAAAATTAAGAGAAGAAGAAAAGAAAAGCTTAATCTGATTAATGTGGTACATGAACTTTGAATTGCAGCCCTATCCTAGATGGATGACAATATTTACTTTTTCATTCGTATTTCTTTACATTACGACTTAATTATTCAGTTCCTTTTTTCAAGCATATTTGTAAATATTGGGAATTTTAGCTATTTTCAAGACTCCATGGTCAAGAATTCTAGTTCTTCGCGTTACACCGTATAGCGGAGAACATTTGTCTCAACAGGTGCGTAAACAAAACTGGTTTGACCAGTTTGGTCACGTGACCCGTGGGTATTAATACGGGGTTTTGGTGAACAAAGGTTAGTTCATAATAAGCTTTGAATGGAAATTAATGAATAAATAAACAGTGACCAAAATTTGAGAAAGATTACTTAAGCAGTTTTTAAGATATTAAAGGTTTAAGGGACAAAAGCAGACGGTTTCTTACAATCAAACCCCATCTGTAATTAGCTAATTCCTGCTAATTCCTGCTAATTGTATACATTGTACAAATAGTAATTAGGCCGTGTCAAAATTATTCCCAGTTTGTCCTTATCTGCAATTAGATCTGTAGGGAATTTATATTGTCTATTTTCTATTGATTGCTGAGTAAATAAGAGACAATAATTACAAGTTATTTCCAACACCTTGCTAACTTCTATTGTCAAACTTCTCAACTTCAAGGAAAGGTGTGAAATAAGCTTCAAGCTGGAATGTTAGTGGATATAATAGGGTACCTTTTAGTCTTTGTGTGATACTTTATAGTGTAGCTTTTACCACCACAGTCAGTAGAACAATTTAGCTTTAAGGTCACAATCAATAAGCACTTAATTAAACAAGTTTTTATCAACATAGAAGGAAAATTAAAGACATTTACTAAAAAAATATTTTTTAAGGGGAAAATATTACAAGTTGAAATTTAAAAAAAAAAAAATATCTCAAAATCTCAAAATTTAATTTTTTTTTTCTAAGTCTCAGGTTCAAAACACACAAATAACAATGAGTGACATAAAACAATTAGCTTCAAAGGCAAAAGTCTCTGCAGCTAAAGCAGTCAGGGAGCACAAACGAAAAATAACTGTAGTACGTAGGGCTCAACAGAGCAAAGTAGTTAGATTAATAGAGCAGGTAGCTGGTGATAATTCACATATGACATCAGACAGTTTTAGTTGGCGTGAACTAATACTCACCCTTCAAGCCATATTACATCAAAGGGCAGTCCCACCCATGGCTGAAGCTTTGTTTGCTAGGGTAGTGGAACTTAATGCAGGAAAAGAAGCAGCTAGGAAATCAAACAGTGCCAGTATCAATAAGAGCACAATCTCTGTAGAAACGCAAAACGCCAGTGCCATCGGCAATAAGTACACCTTGCCCATAGAATCCCAACAAAAAAGTGCCAATGACAATAAGCGCACTAGGAATACAGAGACTCAAACCACAAGTGCCAATGACAATAAGTGCACAAGGTCCATAGGAACCCAAACAGAAGTGGTAACTAATAATGCATCCACACAATATGTTAGTGAGAGTAGAATAGGTAGTACAAAAACAAATGAAATAGAGAAGAAATATATAGAAATACAAACATTAACACCCATAGAAATTAATGCCACCCCCCAAAATGATAGGAAAAATACAAAAACAACATCACCCATACAACTAAAAAATAAATTTCAAATTTTAGAGGAGGGAGGGGAAAAAACTTTGGGAATACAAAAAGATACAAAAACTATCCCCACCCCAACCCCCCATACCACACAAAAACAGGCCAAATCACCAAAAGTAGGTAACAAAGAAAAATCGCCAAAATGGACCGATATGGTTATAAAAGGGGTTCAAGGGGGGCTTAGCACACATAAACTGTTAGAAATAGAAAAAAAATTAAAACAACAATTCGGGGGGACAAAATTAAAAACATTGAAAGCAACAAAGGAATTTTATATTTCAAGGCTAGGTCCGATTTTGAAACAAAGATCAAAGATTTTAGGTTTGGAAGACATGAGCTTAAAATTGAAAACAAAAAAGCCCCAACCCCCAAAATATCAAACATAAGTATGGGAGTCCTAGAGGTGCCAAAAAACCAAAGCACCGAACAATTCAAAAATAATCTCATGAAAAACAACAAAAACATTGCCACTATACGGCAAAAAGAAATCAATAATAAGGGAAAAAGGGAAAAAACAAATCAGATCATTTTAACTTTTACTTGTTCAGAAATGCCAATAGAATTAGTGGGTTCAAAAGAATTAGTTAAACCAACGACATTAAGTATCATAAGATGTAGTAAGTGCCAAGCCCCAGGGCACAAAACACGACAATGTCGAAATAAAACCAAATGCCCGAAATGTACCGGCAACCATGAACTATCAATGTGCCAGGCTCAAATACTTAAATGCATCAATTGTTCGGGTAATCACTGGGGTTCAAGCAAAACTTGCCCCGTGTACAGAAAATACGTATCAAAGATAAATGATACAAACAATAAGATAACAAAGGAATATGAAACAAAGTGTGCCAAGATAAAGCACACTCCTCAAGATAAAATACCCCCACCTATTGTCACCCCCACCCCAATTACAACAGAAACCAAAGACAAAACCCAAAAATCTGACCCCAAAATTACAACACCCAAAAATATACCTAGTACTAAGGATATAATTAAAGTAAAACAAGAAAGGTGTGCTAACCCCCTACCCTCACCTCATAGAAAAATTAAAAGAGAACCTTCTTGGGGAGGGAATTATGGGTACCAACCAAGACACCAGGCAGGCCCAATGTACTACAGATTTCAAGGGGGACTTAACCCAGTACCAACACTAAGGAGAATTACTAACACAAATCACCCACACCCACACATTCTCTACCCAGGACCAAATGGACAAATGAAAATACATTGTCCACTAAACTTATGTAGAACTTAGGCTAAAACACCAATAACACAAAACAACTCCGAATAAACCATTAATGGATCACAAAACAGCTGAGGTAATTACTGAGTCCACCAGACCCTGCCTCAGCATCATTTCATGGAATATTCGGGGTATGAGATCAGAATCGTACACTAAATGTAATGAATTACAAAATTTTCTCATAGATAAAAAAAAACCAATAGATGTTATTTGTCTACAGGAAACCCATTTGGCAGAAAAACATAATCCTTTCAAATTCAAGGATTACCAAAAACCCGTAATGTTTCATAACAAAGAAACCCCCACCTCAGGAGGGTTATGCATATATGTCCGCAACGGTCTATCATACATAACCAAAAATACTGATTACAATAATGTTAATCAAAATATTGCAATAGAAATCATTGGCAAAGATAATAACATTTCGATTTATAATTACTATACAAATAGCAAAGAAAACAACAACATTAATGTTTTTAGGAATACCTTCAAAAATTTAGGACAGTCAAATGTAATAGTAGGAGACTTCAATTTAAAACATCCACTTTGGAACCCCGAAAATGACTTTAGGCGCGATGCTGGGGCAGAGGATCTGATAGACTTTATGAACGAGTCAGATCTAAATTGCATAAACGATGGTCAATGCACCCGTCTCGCCGAGCAGGCAAACCACACAGATTCAGCCCTGGATCTGTCTATAGTCTCCGCAGGTCTGCACCCTAGGGCAACGTTCCTTGTAGTCGACAACAGCTTCAATAGTGATCATCTTCCAATAATCACAATAATAGAAACTCCAATAAGATTTGAAAATGTAATGATAACTGAAAAATGGCTGATAGACAAGGCATCCACTGCCCAGTGGATGGAATTTCATCATTTATGCATGGTAGAATTAAATTACAAGATTAAGAATCAAACAGTAGAGGAAAATTTCAAAGAATTTCTAGATAAACTTAATGGTATTTTAGAAAAAACAATTCCAAAATCTAAACCCAAAAATATCAAAACTAGAATCAAGAAAGTATGGTGGACACAGGAATGCCACGAAGCCATAAGAAGCAGAGAAATTAGACGTAAAATTCATAAAAGGGAAAAAACTCCCATAACTCTCATTTTATTCAAAATGGCCCGAGCAAGAGCAGTAAGAGTAGTTAAAAAGGCAAAGCAGGACAGTTGGCGCAAATTCTGCTCAACTATCACATGTAATACATCATCTAAGGAAGTTTGGAATTTTGTAAATAAAGTTAAAGGCAGTGTACCAAAGAGCAATCCAGTCTTTAAGATAGGCCAACAAAATATTACGGAACCAAAAGAAAAAGCTAACGCATTAGTCAAACAATATGCCGAAGCTAGCAGTAATAAAGGGTACACTAGAGAATTTTTATTACGCAAAAGGAATATAAACAGAGCAGTAAATGAACATATCAATGATAGGAACAATGATAACTCACAAGAATATAACCAAGAATTTACTGTATTTGAATTTAATAAAGCTTTGTCGAACTGCAAGGACGGTGCACCGGGAGAAGACCTGATTCATTACAAAATACTCAAAACATTACCACAGGAAAGCAGGAATACACTTCTTCAAATCTTTAACCAATCATGGGTAGAGGGCACCACGCCAGAAAGCTGGAATCATGCAGTTATCATACCATTACTAAAACCTAATAAAGACAAAAATGAACCTGCTTCTTATAGACCGATTTCTTTAACTTCAACATTTACAAAACTAATGCAAAAAATGATTAAACCGAGACTGTGCACATATTTAGAAAAGAACAATCTTATGTCCAAATACCAGTCCGGATGCAGGTCGCATCACTCATGCGACGATAACATCACTAGATTAGAGTCCGATTGCAAGAAAGCACAGGCAGAACATAAATATCTTATAGCTATATTTTTAGATCTGAGTAATGCATTTGATAAAATGTGGAACGGAGGAGCACTCATGCAACTCCTAAATTCTGGCATACAAGGGCGCATGATAAAATGGTTAAGGTGCTTTTTACAAAACAGACAGATTAAGGTAAAATATAATGGAGCTCTCTCAGAGGTAGTGGAAACAGTGAATGGATGCCCCCAGGGAGCGGTATTGTCTCCCATAATTTGCAGTTTAATGATGAATACTTTCGAAGAACAAATTAAAAACCTTAATACGCAACACCCAACTATAAATGCTCAAATATCCCAATTTGTGGATGATTCAGCAACATGGCTAACCTCTAACAGTCCGGTGCAGGCAGTGACAAAAGCCCAA
>JAFMSR010003926.1:0-11291 GCA_022818135.1 Saxidomus purpurata | reverse complement strand
CCTGAAGACAAAATTATGTAAGAACTGGTTCTGGCCCATTGTGTTTGTTTGTTCGAGGTTTAGCGGTCGTTTTCAACAGTTTTCCGTTGTTTACAGGCGGGCAGTTTACCTGACCATCGTTCCTTGGAAGAACCAGTGTTAGACTCCGATCCTCTGTACGAAACTGACAACTTTCTCACATAAAGAGACATGGCCGGTAGGAGTGCTCGAACCCATAATCCTCAATCAGTGTCAGTACAGTGAGAGTTTACAGTGATTTTAAGTCATTGACTCTATAGTCACTCGACCGCGGACTGTAGTTATGTGCTTGAAAAAGAATAGAATAAAAGCCGCTCTTGACAAATGCATACATAGTCTTTTTTTATAAAAGTGTAAACCCACACAACTCACATTTTTTAAGTAAAGATTCAGATGAAGGGTTAAACATTTCACTTTCAAAATCGTTAAAATTTAAATTTAGTATCATTTATAGTGTCCAATATTGCCATGTAAATGTTTTTACCTAAATTGGTCCGAAGAGTCTGGCAAAAGAACTTAGCACCACTGTTGATATGCTTCCATGGAAACATCTGATATTTCTCACTGTTATTCTTCAAAATATACATGGATAATACATAATTCTTTGACAGACTTGCACTGATGAGTTCTCCATGTGCAGTATGTGACGTTCTTGAAATGTATTATTATTTTTTTAATAACTCATCACAGCTAGTACTGGTAGTGATTTTTTGTGTGTGCAAAACATTTAAGAAATAAAAAGCAGCAAACATGACAGTTCTGACATTTTTGTACTGTACAACTACAGAGAAAAGTAATTATTCTAAATAAATGATATCAGCACCTTTTTCGTAAGAATAAAAAGACAAGAAACAGAGAGCGGGACACAGAGCGCAGGGTGTGGGGGATGGGGCGGGGGTAGGGAATGAGTACAATGTATGAGTGCGGGCTGTGAAAGATAAGGGACAAATAATGTGATCCTGAAGACAACTGCTTAATATGAAAAGGCGGTCGTACAATGAAGGAATTTTTATCCTCCTATTTTTTATGAAATGCAATACTGATTTCAAAGTAGTCTTTACCGATTTATTATTTTCTAGATTATTTTTGAGAAATTGTGTTTTTGAAATAGTATATTATATAATCCTAATTATAAAACAAAATGAGTTGGATAAACATATATTTAAAACTATCATATTAAATGTATTCTAAATTTGTACATTAATATAGTAAAACATGTGAGGTACATAATGCAGAAAAATACTCCAAAATATGTCCTATACATGTACTTTGCTGCGACGATTCACTTATAACAACAATCGTTCAAGCCTTCCCAATAGGTGGTTTGAAAATACAATGGTCACGTGCGCGTTTTTCTTATCCTGGATTCGAGAAAAGAAATCGGTCATCGAAAGCTGGCTTGGACACTGTCCAAGGCTCAAGACCAAGCCGAGATTATAGAAAAGAAATCCGTCAGTGGCTTGAAACCAAGATTAAGCTTCAAGCTAGGGAAAAGAAATTGGCCATTAGTCACCCGGTGTACATCATCAATGACCGGCTTCTGCCTCGTGTGCGGTTAGAGCAGACGACACAGTCTTTCTGTCGTCTGCCTGAAATTTATAGAAATAGTATATAATTTGAAAAGGATTTCTGCTATAGAACAATCTAAACATAAAAGTGCAAGGAAAATTGCCGATGAATTTGGAGTTGGAAAAACGTAAATTCAAAATATTCTTAAACGGAAAGCGGATTTATTGTCAGAATATGAAAAGGATCCACAGTTGTTACAATAAAAATTGAATTTTCACAGAAATTTCATTTATAGCACTTCAAATGAACAGTTTATGTTAACGTTTAATGTTGATTTTGATTCAAATATTCGTCTGTAAATTAGAGTCAAACACATTTCCGGTTTTACTTTCGGATTGAATTGAGGCAGAAGTTTGGAAAACAAAACAGACATAATTGGAAATCATGACTATGATGATGATTGATGATGACTTGCTATCTAAAAATATGTACATGTTTAGAAAAAAAAAAAATTCTTTTAGAATAATTTTGTTATTCAATACAAGATGCCATACAGGAACAAAATACAACAAGCAAACATACGTTGTATATAAACATGTATTTTATTAACAGTTCAAAAAATGTCTGTCTAGAGAAATATCACAAATTCTATTAAGAGACCACTCGATTAAGAGCCCTTTTGTGCCAATCAAGGTCTAATTCACTGCAAGGTTCTGAGAAGGGGTGAAGTGCCTGAGGAACATCCTGTTAACAAAGTCTAGCAGGGGTTTGTCTGAAAAGTATGAAGAAAAACAAGATACGATTAGCAAATTGTCACCGTTTATAAATAAGTTTACGCATTTCGACACAGTTCCCGCGGGTGAGGGTGTTGTTACACATCCGTGTTCAAGTTTTTGCATTAAAATCAATGCAACAGATTTTAGTATTCACAGAAACACGCACATTTAATTGCTTTGTCTGATTAAAATATATTGAAAATTTAAAATTCGTTTTAACAACTTTTTACGCATTGATGAGTTATGAAATAATATCCGTTCCAGCGGTGTTCATCGTTTAATTAACAATGATTTGGAGTACTGATACGCAGTAATTAGCCACGGAGGCCTGAGTGGTTAATAACTGCGCATCAGTACGGCAAATTATTGTTTATTAGACGATAACAACGCTGAAAAGGATGTTATTTCGATTCTAACATGACCAGATATTACATATTAAGGTGAATAAATGCAAAGCGTTATTTTCTACGCGAACGCTCATTTAACGTCATGCGGCGCAATATGACGTCATGTTTATAGCATATCTATTTCCGCGTTGTTTATAGTTTAATATAACATGGTTTTTCTACTCTTTGTTTATAGAGACAAAATCGTGAGTGATGTTAGAATAACTGTTATTTATTACAATTTGCTACTGACAAGAGGTCTGCCTTTCAATCCAAACAGAACTATTCTAGATTCGCTTACTTCCTACCCTATGTACATGTATACTGCTAGTATAGAAAAGGGATAGTAAGGATAACTGCTGCTAATTTGATTATTGTTTTGCAAAATGTCCTAGAAAAAAAAACACAGGACGACTTTAAACCGAATACACTGATATTTACAGACTGCTTTTATCAAAAGGGGGTTTGTATAACAGTTGACCCGGCTCATGTATATTAAGCGCAGAGTGCAGCTCGGCTCATGTATATTAAGCGCAGAGTGCAGTTCGGCTCATCTATATTAAGCGCAGAGTGCAGCTCGGCTCATGTATATTAAGCGCAGAGTGCAGCTCGGCTCATGTATATTAAGCGCAGAGTGCAGCTCGGCTCATGTATATTAAGAATATGTTTCAGTTATTCTGAGTTGCGGAAAAATGCGTCTAAAGTGTATTCATGTAAGTAATCCGGACACAGTCAAAATACGGAATCAGATAACCAAGGTTAATTGTTTCAGAGTTTAAACATATTTATTATGTGTCAATTGTTTACTCAAATTCTTGGTCCTTATATCACGGGAATAAACACAAAACAATTCCGTGCACAGATGACTTCTATCAGTGTTTTTTTTTATTCTAGACACATCTTAATTCATGTTTTAAGATTTTCCTTAAAATTTACTTTTTTGGGGGGAAGTTACTTTGGACCATCTGCACTGTAACCTGTTGAATTCCATTACTTCATTGTAAGTATAAAAAGCTGATGGTTAAAAAATAGTTTTACTTGATTCGAACACGAATGTTGATGGACAGGAATTTCGCTCGCTCGCTCACCACACATTTACTGAAATGGTTGTAAAACAGCAGACGAGAAAAGAATTGTATAGAGACAACAAGTTCCGTTATTGCAACGGTGTCTTCGACTATGAAACTTTATTCATTTGGCAAACTCGCCGGAAAATATATTCATGCATAAAGGTCAGGATTAGGCTAATTCGTCCGCAACATTTAATCAGAAAGTAAGCAGATATTTTCATAGGTATCAAATACGAAAGAAACTCACACAGTTTTTGGTCTTACCTATACATTGGACTGTATCGGGGTGGAAGTCTACCATTGCCAACGATGTGGAAGCTGGAACCTGTTGCGTGGAAACACTTTCCGGAACCACGAAGTACTCCGAGTAGCGTTTGATTTATTCAAGTACTCTGTGATGGTTCCGGATAAGCCCCATATTTGATGACTGCCAGGAAAGCCCACATTTCCGAAGTAGAAACTTGAACCCACTGACTCAGAACGTGAGAATTGATGAACTGTCGTACATATCTGTAATTGACAGCGTTATTTATGATAAACATTTAAAATATAATTTCCTCAATCTCAAGCTTTCAATGTTATTGAAATGGTTCAGAACATAATTACATGTATATAGATTTACATGCGCGATAATACGGGAAAAACCGGGTTTTTCCCGTCCTTAAGTTACACGTTAATTAAAAATTATTGATGAATTAAGTGTAAAATGAATTTACAATAATTTCAATATATATACGTCCAAGTTGAATTTAGGTTCTCCGTTACAGGAGCCATTTTGGATTTCGACTTCCGGTGGTAATGACTAAAACATTTCCGAAAACAACTCTTCCCCCTGTTTTCATTCTTCAAAAACCAGCTAATTACTGGTTGTTAAACTGAACGATTTTTTAAAAACTTTTTATTAATTATATATAAAAGTATTTCCCCAATTTTGTCAGGATCGCTGAATTGACGCAGCTACCGCGCTGTAAGGGGAGGTAATCGTTACGTTTCGTTATTCAAAAAGCGTCTACTGACCACGAACTGAAGCGTTGTTTAATGGACGTCATCGTACCATTATACGGAAATTTGTATTACAGTATGATTCGTGTTATTTTTTTTTAATGTTTCTTTGGTTAGACTGTAGTAAATGTGGTGTATTACTTATTATGATAACAGTTACAAATTAATTAATGTATTTAGTTTTTCCCGTGGATAGGTAGCACCTATGGTTATATTATATCTAACTTTGTTGGATTGGAGCTACATGAATTTTGGAAACTAGCCAGAAAAACATTGCCACCTACAAATGTATATATAGCTTAGTGTTTAATTATTCTTCCGATATGGTGATTTTTGCAAGTATGACAGAAGCATGATCTGAAACTGAACATTCTTCAAAGTTTGATTGAAACTGCATTAGCAATGTAGGTAGATGTGGATACGGACAATGCTGACGGACAGACGGACGGATGACCAGCGCCATAACATAATACGTCCCTTATGGCGTATAAAAAGACTGAAAACCTTCAACAGCTGATGGGAACTTCATGTTATTATGCATCATCTGCTATAGTGGAAGTGCATCTGCATCGGGTATTTCTTTTGGTCCAACAGCTTCGTTGAAACGGAATTTTCTTGGATTTTCTTGGGGCATAACTCTAAACCAGGGCTGCGCCATTTTGATAAGAGTGAAAACCCGTGGACAGTCCGTGGAAAGTCCGAGCTTCTCTACGTCATTTTCGTGACGTCATAATAGCACCAAATTGAAGTGTTAATTATAAAACAACATCCGTTCCAGCGGTGTTCATCGTTTAATAAACAATGATTTGGAGTACTGATACGCAGTAATTAGCAACGAAGGCCGCAATACCTTGCTCAGTTTTTTTACAGTGTGGGGGCCCTGTATCTGTGCTACAGTACCTTGCCGAGTATCTGCGCTTTACAGTACCCGACCGCGTAACTCTGCTACAGTACCTTACACTGACCCGCGAAGCGGCAGCTATGTTGACCCGTTGGCAGTAGGCTGACAAAAGCGTTTGTGCTGAAAAAAACTAGTACTTACTAGTACTAAAATCTTGAACGATAACTGGAGTTTGTTGTTGTTGCTGTTGTTGTGGGAGTTTAACGCCCGTTTCAACCGGAAGCGGCCTGTAACCAGTAACCACTCGATCACGGAGGCAGACTGTAACCAGTAACTACTCGATCACGGAGGCAGACTGTAACCAGTAACCACTCGATCACTGAGGCGGACTGTAACCATTACAATGTAACCACTAGATCACCGAGGCGGACTGTAACCAGTAACCACTCGACCACGGAGGCGGATTGTAACCAGTAACCACTCGACCACGGAGGCGGACTGTAACACTTAGTTTCCTCAGATATACGAGTAAACTACATCTTATAAATAAAAGCAAACATACTTTACAGCATCGCGTCAAAGTGGATAGCATTTCAGCTCCGACTCGACGTGCCCTGAAATAAATAAATACCCTGCTTTCACTTGAAGTTTTCTGCGCGGTTTAATAGTGTTATCTTGTCTGCAGTATCTCATTGGTTAAACGGATTATTTCCCTTACATCATACTTACCCGATTATCCGGACTAGTATACATGTATGTGTAAATGTATATGTATATGTCCGTGACAGCTTTTTTTATGACTCGTTCTAAAATATTTTAATTTCAGACAGTTCAATGAACCTTGCTTTTTTCACCAAAATCTTAGAGCGAGCAGCTTTAACTAAAATTACTAGAAATTTATTCAGTTACACAGTAATGTAACAATGTGTTCTACGACAATATTATGTGGTCTGTATGTATCTTGTTACAAATCCCAGTTTTCCGATTGGCTAAAAGCAAGCTAGTATCACAAATGACCGATCAGAAACTAGAGCCATGGAGATTTAGGATCAGAGGGTCCAGGGATCGATCCCCACCGGTGATATGGTGTATGTGACCTTAGTTCAACATTGTCTCATACTGCCACCGAGGCTGAATTCATCTGGAGTGAGTCCCGAGAGCGATTTACTTCGATAACTCGAGAATAATCAGATAAGTGTAATATAGAAAAAGTATGTAAGCATCTGTCAGCCTAGACTTTGTGCATGGCATTCTGGTTACTCCTGCATCTTCTTGGATGTAAAATATCTGCAGATAATTCAAAAAGGTTACAACTAGTTACATCTACATGCAAGTACATGTAATAATACATACAATGTAAAAAGCTTAATTGTTTATCTTGAAAATGCAGCAATCATCAAAATTTGTGTAAATTTCAAATCACGTCTGTGCCAGAAGATAGATACAATGTAAAGAACTTACACAGAACAGAACACATACACGACAGACCTTAAGTTGACGGTAAAACACAAAGATGACAGACTGACATAGAAATTACACAGAACAGAACACATACGCGACCGATCTTAAGTTGACAGTAAAACACTGACATGGCAGACTGACAAATAATTTACACAGAACAGAACACGTACACGACCGACCTATAGTTGACGGTAAAACACAAAGATGACAGACTGACAAAGAACTTACACAGAACAGAACACATACACGACCGATCTATAGTTGACGGTAAAACACTGAGATGACAGACTGACAAAGAACTTACACAGAACAGAACACATGCACGACCGATCTATAGTTGACGGTAAAACACAAAGATGACAGACTGACAAAGAACTTACACAGAACAGAACACATACACGACCGATCTTAAGTTGACAGTAAAACACTGACATGGCAGACTGACATATAATTTACACAGAACAGAACACATACACGACCGATCTATAGTTGACGGTAAAACACAAAGATGACAGACTGACAAAGAACTTACACAGAACAGAACACATACACGACCGATCTATAGTTGATGGTAAAACACTGAGATGACAGACTGACATAGAAATTACACAGAACAGAACACGCACGACCGATCTATAGTTGACGGTAAAACACAGAGATGACAGACTGACAAAGAACTTACACAGAACAGAACACATGCACGACCGATCTATAGTTGACGGTAAAACACAGAGATGACAGACTGACAAAGAACTTACACAGAACAGAACACATGCACGACCGATCTATAGTTGACGGTAAAACACAGAGATGACAGACTGACAAAGAACTTACACAGAACAGACGACATGCACGACCGATCTATAGTTGACGGTTAAACACAGAGATGACAGACTGACAAAGAACTTACACAGAACAACACGCACGACCGATCTATAGTTGACGGTAAAACACAGAGATGGCAGACTGACAAAGAACTTACACAGAACAGAACACATACACGACCGATCTTAAGTTGACAGTAAAACACTGACATGGCAGACTGACATATAATTTACACAGAACAGAACACATACACGACCGATCTATAGTTGACGGTAAAACACAAAGATGACAGACTGACAAAGAACTTACACAGAACAGAACACATACACGACCGATCTATAGTTGATGGTAAAACACTGAGATGACAGACTGACATAGAAATTACACAGAACAGAACACGCACGACCGATCTATAGTTGACGGTAAAACACAGAGATGACAGACTGACAAAGAACTTACACAGAACAGAACACATGCACGACCGATCTATAGTTGACGGTAAAACACAGAGATGACAGACTGACAAAGAACTTACACAGAACAGAACACATGCACGACCGATCTATAGTTGACGGTAAAACACAGAGATGACAGACTGACAAAGAACTTACACAGAACAGACGACATGCACGACCGATCTATAGTTGACGGTTAAACACAGAGATGACAGACTGACAAAGAACTTACACAGAACAACACGCACGACCGATCTATAGTTGACGGTAAAACACAGAGATGACAGACTGACAAAGAACTTACACAGAACAGACGACATGCACGACCGATCTATAGTTGACGGTTAAACACAGAGATGACAGACTGACAAAGAACTTACACAGAACAACACGCACGACCGATCTATAGTTGACGGTAAAACACAGAGATGGCAGACTGACAAAGAACTTACACAGAACAGAACACATGCACAACCGATCTATAGTTGACGGTAAAACACTGAGATAGAAGACTGACATAGAACTTACACAGAATAGAACACATACAGGACCTATCTATAGTTTACAGTAAAACACAGACATGGCAGACTGGCATAGAACTTATACAGAACAGAACACACGATCTATAGTTGACGGTAAAACACAGAAATGGCAGACTGACATAGAACTTACACAGAACAGAACACATGCACGACCGATCTATAGTTGACGGTAAAACACAAAGATGACAGACTGACATAGAAATTACACAGAACAGAACACATACACGACCGATCTTAAGTTGACAGTAAAACACTGACATGGCAGACTGACATATAATTTACACAGAACAGAACACGTACACGACCGACCTATAGTTGACGGTAAAACACAAAGATGACAGACTGACAAAGAACTTACACAGAACAGAACACATACACGACCGATCTATAGTTGACGGTAAAACACTGAGATGACAGACTGACATAGAAATTACACAGAACAGAACACATGCACGACCGATCTATAGTTGACGGTAAAACACAAAGATGACAGACTGACATAGAAATTACACAGAACAGAACACATACACGACCGATCTATAGTTGACAGTAAAACACTGACATGGCAGACTGACATATAATTTACACAGAACAGAACACATACACGACCGATCTATAGTTGACGGTAAAACACAAAGATGACAGACTGACAAAGAACTTACACAGAACAGAACACATACACGACCGATCTATAGTTGACGGTAAAACACAAAGATGACAGACTGACAAAGAACTTACACAGAACAGAACACATACACGACCGATCTATAGTTGACGGTAAAACACAAAGATGACAGACTGACATAGAACTTACACAGAACAGAACACATGCACGACCGATCTATAGATGACGGTAAAACACAGAGATGACAGACTGACAAAGAACTTACACAGAACAGAACACATGCACGACCGATCTATAGATTACGATAAAACACAGAGATGGCAGACTGACATAGAACTTACACAGAACAGAACACATGCACGACCGATCTATAGTTGACGGTAAAACACAGAGATGACAGACTGACAAAGAACTTACACAGAACAGAACAAATGCACGACCGATCTATAGTTGACGGTAAAACACAGAGATGACAGACTGACAAAGAACTTATACAGAACAGACGACATGCACGACCGATCTATAGTTGACGGTAAAACACAGAGATGACAGACTGACAAAGAACTTACACAGAACAACACGCACGACCGATCTATAGTTGACGGTAAAACACAGAGATGGCAGACTGACAAAGAACTTACACAGAACAGAACACATGCACGACCGATCTATAGTTGACGGTAAAACACAAAGATGGCAGACTGACATAGAACTCACACAGAACAGAACACATGCACGACCGATATATAGTTGACGGTAAAACACAGGACTGACATAGAACTTACACAGAACAGAACACATACACGACCGATCTTTAGTTGACGGTAAAACACAAGACTGGCATACATTGTAGAACTTACACAGAACAGAACACATGCACAACCGATCTATAGTTGACGGTAAAACACAGAGATGGCAGACTGACAAAGAACTTACACAGAACAGAACACATGCACAACCGATCTATAGTTGACGGTAAAACACAGAGATAGAAGACTGACATAGAACTTACACAGAATAGAACACATACAGGACCTATCTATAGTTGACGGTAAAACACAGGACTGACATAGAACTTACACAGAACAGAACACATACACGACCGATCTTTAGTTTGACGGTAAAACACAAGACTGGCATACATTGTAGAACTTACACAGAACAGAACACATGCACAACCGATCTATAGTTGACGGTAAAACACAGAGATGGCAGAACAGCAGTGCAATAGAAGCAAATGTGTTTACAGTAAACTCCGGATATAACGACACTGGATATAGCGACATTCCGGATATAAGGAACACATTTTCTTGGCCCGATTTATTTATGATTTATGTTCCTTTTTTATTGTATATGAAAATGCAATATTGATATAACATACTCCGGATATAAGGAACAGATTTAGATGGTCCAATGTAGTTCGTTATATACGGAGTTTATTGTAGACAGAACTTGTTAACACAAAATAGTTGTGTATTTATCTTGTTCATTGTAACCTCAAAGGATAGCTGTGTCAATATCAAGTGGCTCTTTAGTACTTTATATTTTTCATCCAATGTATCACGTGTAAACAATACTGTTACATATAAAACAACCATATCCTTTGAACACCTGTAACGTAATAAAACGTATACGCGGGTTAAGACAGGTTTGGCCTTCCATAGAAGTGACAGTGACCGTATGGAACACGTTTTGTCTGTATGAATTTAAAGGCTATGCCGACAGCTCCTGACTGTTGAAAACTCAGACGTCCGAGGCAAATGCTGACACTTTTAGACGAC
>JAFMSR010003925.1:0-11296 GCA_022818135.1 Saxidomus purpurata | reverse complement strand
TTAAATAAGTAAAGTTAACAAGTAGCCTCTATGGTTGCTGGTTTATTTGGCTTTTAAGGGGATTTTTATATTTTCAAAATTTCATAGTAGGAACATAAGTCAAACTTTCATGCATACTTTTAACTTGTTAAAATAAGTAAAAAACCATCTTCGGACAACATTTTATTCTCTCTATTCTGACAATTAAAATTTTTATCATCACAAAATTAAGCAAAATAAAAATAGGACAACACTTTATTAAAGGGGATTTTTATACCCCCAAAACGAAGTTTAGGGGTATATAGGAGTCACCCGGGTGGTCGGTGTCGGTCGGGCGGTCTGTTGCATTTTCCTTTGTCCGGAGCATAACTTGAAAACTACTAGTTGGAATTAATACAACTTCATACAATGGTCAAGCACATTGAGAGGAAGTGCAGTGCACAAGAACTATAACTCCATCTTGACTAATTACAGAGTTATTGCCCTTGTTACTTTTCCTTGTCCGGAGCATAACTTGAAAACTACTGGTTGGAATTCAATACAACTTCATACAATGGTCAAGCACATTGAGAGGAAGTGCAGTGCACAAGAACCATAACTCCATCTTGACTAATTACAGAGTTATTGCCCTTTGTTACTTTTCCTTGTCCGAGCATAACTTGAAAACTACTGGTTGGAATTCAATACAACTTCATACAATGATCAAGCACACTCAGAGGAAGTGCAGTGTACAAGAACTATAACTCTATCTTGACTATTTACTGAGTTATTGCCCTTGTTACTTTTCCTTGTCCGGAGCATAACTTGAAAACTACTGGTTGGAATTCAATACAACTTCATACAATGGTCAAGCACATTGAGAGGGAAGTGCAGTGCACAAGAACCATAACTCCATCTTGACTAATTACAGAGTTATTGCCCTTTTGTTACTTTTCCTTGTCCGGAGCATAACTTGAAAACTACTGGTTGGAATTCAATACAACTTCATACAATGATCAAGCACACTCAGAAGAAGTGCAGTGTACAAGAACTATAACTCTATCTTGAGTATTTACTGAGTTATTGCCCTTTGTTACTTTTCCTTGTCCGAAGCATAACTTGAAAACTACTAGTTGGAATTCAGTACAACCTCATACAATGGTCAAGTACATTTAGAGGAAGTGCAGTGCACAGGAACCATAACTCCATCTTGACTCATTACAGAGTTATTACCCTTTGTTACTTTTCCTTGTCCGGAGCATAACTTGAAAACTTCTGGGTTGGAATTCAATACAACTTCATACAATGGTCAAGCACAGTGAGAGGAAGTGCAGTGCACAGGAACCATAACTCCATCTTGACTAATTACAGGGTTATTGCCCTTGGTTCTTTTCCTTTCTGGAGCATTTTTCGAAAACTACAAGTTGGAATTCAATACAACTTCATACAATGGTCAAGCACAATGAGAGGAACTGCTAAGAACAATATCTCTTTTTAGTTTGTTTGCAAGGTATTATGTTACTACGAACTTCTTCAGTTTATAAAGCAATCCTTTTGGGGGTATTAATCACATTTAGTGATAGCTCTAGTTACTTTACAAAACAAACACATATAACATCTAGTATCAAAATTTTCTAAAAACTGTTAGGCTACCACGATCCAGACATACAAACTAGGTCAATCACACTTAGATCTCATTGGTCGCCGTTATTGGCCTACTCTTTGGTAACCAATCAAATTCAACCTTTGGTTATACTAGCTGGAAATTGCAGCCAGGTAAATTTCTCCTATTTCTGGCTTCAAAATTTTGTTTTTTTAGGCATGACGGGAGACATGCCAGGGTCTCATCCAGATATTAAGCTAACATAAGTGCTCTTTTGGATGGACCTTGATAAAATTCTCATCAAATCAAATCAAACCTGCTGGCAATTGTCAGCCCGGATAGCTCAATAGGTAGAGCACGAGACTTGTAATCGCGGGGTTGTGGGTTTGATTCCCAGGGCTGATCAACTAAAATAACTAACAGTCTTTCGGATGAGACTTAAAAACCGAGGTCCCATGTATGGGTGAAAACCTGGCATGATAAAGAACCAGGGGTGTCTCTGGAATTGGGACACTTCCTGTATCTTGCACTATCCCCCGAAAACCTAAAATAACTAAACTCTTCTGGGGGTGTTGGTCATATGGGAAACTGGTACCAACGATAAAACCCTAATATACCATACCATACCTGCTGGCATCTCGAAAATGCTTCTTTCTGCATTAGCAGCTATTACATAGTAATAGGAAAAGTAACAAGAAATAAAAGCTTCAATAATATTCACATCTAGCAGAACATTACTGAACTTAATAGAAAGGTACAACTTCAGTGAAATTACTCTATTTCTGACAATATTCTGTGTTTAGAAACACTACAGTAATGTGAAAATGTTAAACTACCATATGATTGCTTTTCCAAAGCGTTATTCTGGAATAAGACATATTTTCAACAAGTATAGAATGTGTTAAACTTGACAGTAATATGATGTAAAGAAGATCCCATTACATAGGCGGAGTCCTACTGAGGTATTAAAGGCGCTATAACCACACATGTTGTTGCGTTTTTGTATGGAATCTGAGTGAGGCTATGTTTCACTTGTGATGCTGATACTTGTGCACATACCTTATCTTGACAAGATACTTGGGTTCCGAACAGCAACTGTGGGTGCTTATCTGCAGAAGCTGATGCTTTCCATTAGAGTGTCTACACGTTTGTGTGTAAGGTCATAGGGTGTGACTACACATACATATGGGGGGGGGCAGCGGGGGGGGGCCGCCCGGATTTGGGTGTACATCCCGTTGGGGGGGCCCCGTTTTTTTATTGCTTACATCCGGCCCTCCTTGACTATAAAGGGAACCCTCGATAGATGGCGTTACAGTGCGTTAAGATGTGAGGTACCTTACAATATTATTTAACCCAAAAGTTTAATCTATACATTCAAGTTGTTTTCAGTAAAAAAGTGTTTTGAAATATTTTGCGTTCCAGTAGAACGCGTTATGTCTGGAGCTTCTAATCTGCCAGCTGTAGGGAGTGTCCCTTTAAATCAAGCAATATAAATTACATTGTAATAAAAACACTTTTGATCTTATTCCAGCACAATTCTAAAAAATACTTTTTTCCACAGATACAAGCATTTTATCAGTTTAAGACTACAGCAGATGATGCTTATTCCTTGATGATGGACAGTTATGTAAGCACAACTGCTAGCTTGTGTCTGAAATGCTGCAAAGTGTCTGTTTCTGAGTATATAGACTGATAGAGTTTTGAATTCCAGACTCTAATAGGTGTGCCAAATCATTGGGAAAAATAGTTTTTAGTTCTTATGTGACAAAAATGGTTCTTTCGTCTTAGTTTGATCCATAATTACATTTTTATCAGTACCACCTCATTAAATAATCTTTTGGCTTCTTAATTTGAAGATTTACGGTATACCTCTATTTTTTCACCATCTTACAGCTTAGTCCCATTGAAAATCACTGGAGTGTTTCATATTGTCCACTTGGCATTTACATTAAAAAGGGGTCTTCTTAAAGTAATCATTATCTTTGCTTACTATGAATTAAATGGTGTTTTCTTAGCATATCTACCAAGGTATAACTGAACCTGCTAAACATTTTATTAACCCCTCGTGTAATTACCTACTAGGGCTGATATTTTATCATGAAAACTTCATGCTGTTGGTCAACAGAGGGTATGTATACCAGAGTTTTGTCATTTTTGTGCTGCAGGTTCAAGAACACTTGGAAGGTAGTTTTTACCTATTGTTAGAGCTTAGCCACTTTCAAACCTTTTATTGTAGACTTGACTTCTTTGAAATTTATCTAGGCTTAGGTTTATTATCACCTCATCTTGATGGACGGGATATAGTAATTTATGTTGGTACTTCCGTCACACTTTTGAATCGAAATATTGGATGTGGCTGCGATTTTTAGATATTAATTGCATTTACTTCAGTGATAGGTCTAGTTGTAAAAAGAATTTGTTTACCAATTTACCAAGCTGTATAGATTACATTAGTTTGAAGGTATTGGAATCCTGTATAATTTGTATATGCACACATTCCTGTCCAGACTGTAACTTTGTCATGCATTGAAGGATTTTAAAATAACTTGGCACAAATGTTCAGGATGATGTGTCCCATGCAAGAACCCCATCCCTACCTAAAAGGTCTAGGTCACACTTGGAGTTAGTTTGAACATAATGGAAACCTGTTTACATGGTAACTCTGTTTTGTGCTTGGGTCACTTGCATGCCAAACAGGGTTGGGTTTTGGGACTGCTTGGGTCATTGTCAAGGTCATCATATTTTTATGCCCCCGAGGGTGGCAAATGAAAAATTGCACGTCCATCTGTCTGTCTGTCTGTCAGTGCTCACATTCTGGTACTTGGGTGGCTATACAGACAATACGTAACAGTACATTTACTTTGATGTCATTCATTCCGTAATGCTGTTATGTGGCTATTTTCTGTTAAGTGGCTAAAAAGAACAATGGGGAGAACAAAAGGCTAGCCACACAAGTATCAAAATGTGAGTACGTCCGTCCATCTGTCTGTCCATACATGCCCAGTAGACATAACTTGGTTAGTGTTTGAGTACAACTTGGCATTGTGAGGTTCTTTGAGCTCATTCCGTAATTATGGGGTTAAAAATGGTATTGTGGGGTTAAATAGTTGTATTGTGGGGTTACAAAAGATCAAAGAAAGATCAAAGGGATAACCTCACAAAGTCCGTCTGGTGAGTACGTCCGTCCCTCTGTGCCTCAGCCCTTACATTTCATCATGCCTGGGCTGTAACTTTGTCTTGCATTGAAAGCTTTTGAAATAACTTGGCACAAATGTTTAGCACATCAAGCCGGTGCATCACATGCAAGACCCATTGCCCTACCCCAAAGGTCAAGGTCCCACTTAGAGTTTGAAGATAATGTAAACAACCATATATGCACACATTTGTTTCCGAACTGTAACTTTGTCATGCATTGAAGTATTTTTAGATAACTTGGCACAAATGTCCAGCTCATCGAGCTGAAGTGTTGCGTGCAAGAGCCACTTCCCTTACCTCAAAGGTCAAGGTCACACTTAGAGTTAATAGGTAATGGAATCCTGTGTATATGCATACATCGGTGTCCGGACTGTAACTTTGTCATGCATTGATTGATTTTAAAATATCTTGGTACAATTGTTCAGCAAATCAAGACAGTGTGCTGTGCACAAGAACCTCAAAGGTCAAGGTCACACTTAGTGTTTAAAAGTAATGAAATACTGTATGCATGGTAACTCTGTCATGCATGGAAGGATTTTAAAATTACGTAGCACAATTATTGAGCACATGGAGAGGACAGAGATTGTGAGACACCTCTTTCGGGGGCATTTGTTACTTGTGAGGGACAGGTCTTGTTCTTTTTCTGATTGATTTTATCACTGCTAAAAGTAAACAAGTAGCATTCCCAGAAAAAGCAACTAGTTACTATTCATAGCATTAAATCACCAGCAGTTATGCCGACCGATTGGCCGAGAAAGTAGAATTTCCATGATCTATTTTTAGAAAATACCGAGGGATTCCAGCTTAACATATTCGTCCTCGGCATTTTCGTACGCGCGCGATCTCGCACATGGTGAAAATTATTTGCGCGATATTTATTTTTTTGCGTGATTTACGTAATAATTTACGAGAGTGGGAACACTGATGTATATCAAATTTATTAATGTTGTTCACCTTAAAGGGAAATCCAAGTATCTTCATTACTTGTTGGATCAAAGGATTACTGTTTAAGTACATGCAAATCAAAATTGTCCAAATAATTGAGCATCAGATTAACATGTTGGATACCAGTAGAGCTTAGATGTTCGGAATGACATTTTGAGTAGTGGCCCTCTTGAAAATTATTGAAATTGTGCTATTGTGGTCAAAAACAGTCCTGCCCAGGGGTCTAGGGTCATTACTTTGACTAATACAAGGTAAACTTTAAATATCATCTCTTCCAAAAGTACATGGACAAGAGGTTAGGTAATTACTTTGTAGTTTTGTCTAGTTGACTTCTACCCAAGTTAGCTCCAAGGGTCTTTGTATAATTATAGAGTTACAGGAAAAATCCTTAAAAAAATGTGAAGCCTGACATAAATATTATTAGGATATTAGTAAAACATGATAGGAAGCATGGGAATGAAGTGTAATTGTGCATGTCCTTAATAGAATGTTTTGATCAGTTGATATTTCATCATTATTACCATCATTATTACCATTTAAAAGTCTACTCTTGTAGTTCAGTTTTCATCTCTGAACCTCATTGTGTAACTTTACATGAGTGATCATAATCAAACTTTGTTGTGCATATCCTGTCACATTACAGTCAGTTGATTTATCACATTATTTGTTCCATGTGGGAGAAGACATTCATTTTTATATCAAAACCAGCCATATATGGTAGTTCTATACTAGTTCTATAACATAATAAGTCAGTATTGGAAAATATTATAACACACAGTAGTACTACAGGCCATTGGTGTGCAGAGTGATCATGATCTGCACTCATTGCAAAGACAGACTGACTTGCAGTCAGTAGTGTAAAGTATAATTCGAGCTCTGAGATGTGAATGTACAATTAGCATATTGTAAAACAATGGTAAAAACTGAAGAAGAACAGAACATCATAGCTCAAGGGTGATATTCAGACTATATGATTTAATTTGTTGTTCATAATTTGTCTATGTAGTATGTTCATCCAGTTGATCTTTTCAACAATGTGTGAAATACTTATTGTATGTAAGTGTACAGATTTCAGACAACAAAATACATTATGTATGACAGCCTGGAGGTAAATTTATAAAGTTTACTGAATATAATAGTTCATCTGTTTATTCTTGATATAACAGGATTAAAAGGACAGGTGAGATGTATTCTCAAGTAATTGTTGAAAATGTTTACTGCTAACAGTAATCTTCAAAGTTTCCAACACAGTCAAGAGGTGAAGACTGAATTGTACAAATTTAAATTCTTTATGCAGACATACAGAGGGAGAGAAGATGTCAGAAGACTTGATTTACCTGTTAGAGCTGAACACCAAACTGTTTTTAGTGGGGACCAAAGGAACAAGGTTAATATGCACTTTATTTATAAATGTTTTAGGAGTAATGTCACACTCAGATATCAGTTCTGTAAATGGTTGTGGGACTTATTTTTAAACTTCAATAAAGTCTTCCTGGAAATCTAAATGTCAAGTTATAAAACTCTTGACTGAATTTAGGTCCAATTTTATTGTAAACTTGGTTAAAGTGTCGCATACATTAAATTTAAACTATGAAGGGATCCATGTGTTGGAAAAAGTTCAGTGCATTACCAGAGAATTGTGATCTTTTTGATCTTGATTTTGATTGAATACGGTGATACATCTTACCAACATTATTTCACCACGCAAGTGTTGGACGATATATTCACTTTTTCTGATAAATATATTCACTGGATTAGAGTTGATTTCTTGTAATTATGTATAATTCCATGCGTTATAAATTCCAATCCCGTATAGTGTTGGGTAAGAAGCTAAATTTAAAAACATCTGTCCAAGCGTTAATTAAGTTGAAATGTTCATTGTGTTTGTTCTTTGTAACACTTGTAGGTTTAACAAGATTATTAACAGGTACCCTTGCAACGTTATTCAAACCCTTATAGAATGAAATAAGACGACTGTGTTTCCTACTTCCATTTAAAGAATCTAGTTTTAACTTTTCTAAAATTTCAGTCGTGCTTCCTGAATCAAAGTTGTAATTTGAAGTAATGAATCTTGCTGAGCGTTTCTGTACTGCTTCTAATATGTCTTTTAAATATAACTGGTGGGGATCCCATACTGAGCATGTATATTCTAAAACTGGTCTGATGAGTCCCTTATACACCTGTATCGTTGGGATACGTCATTTCACGTGAACATCTTTTCGCGCACTTTATAATTTCATGTCTCATTTCATTCACAAACTGTCTTATGTCACACACTTTTGGAACTTCTGAGTACTTTTGAGTACTTCTGTACAAAACTACTCAAGCATACAAAATATCAAAATTCAGTTTTTCCAAATTAATACACTTATAAAATTATTTGACTAGCATAGGTATTGCAATTTTCATACTTCCAGTTTACAGGTCCCCTTTCAGGTATCCCTAGAGAGTAAGTTATATTTGCAAATTTTTATTGCCTAAACGTCTGCACCCGCTATTTGTCGTTTTTTTAGGTCACGTTACTTGTCATGTGATTCAAACGGTGAATTATCAAAATTCACCCTGTCTTAACAGTTTAATTTACTGCAGCACATAAATTTCTATTTACGATATTTAGCTCACCTGGCACAAAGTGCCAGAGTGAGCTATTAGGATCTCAGTCTGTCCGTCTGTCCGTCCCGTTTGTCCGTCCATCACCATTTCCTTTAAACGACATCTCTGATTCCAATGGGCCAATGTTGATGAAACTTTGCAGGGATGTACCTTGCATGAAGTTCTATCAAAGGTGTTCAAAGAATTCCATTCTTGCAGAACTCTTGTTGCTATGGCAACAAATAGGAAAAAACTTTAAAAATCTTCTTCTCTGAAACCATAAGGCCTAGAGCTAAGATATTTGGCATGTAACATTGTCAGTGGGCCTCTACCAAGATTGTTCAAATTATGACCCCTGGGTCAAAATTGACTCGCGGCGGGTGGTCACTTAGTTTTGCCAAGGCTTATATAGGAAAACCTTTAAAAATCTTCTCTGAAACCACAAGGCCTAGAGCTTAGATATTAGGCATGTAGCATTGGCTAGTGGACCTCTACCAAGATTGTTCAAATTATGACCCCCAAATCAAAATTGACCCCTTTTGTTACTATAGAAAAGATGAAGAACATAATATGGTAATATCATTTTTCGAATGTCTATTGTTGTAAGATGTCTTCACCATTCATTTTGACAAAATTTCAAGAAAAACAACCTGAAACAAAAAGGTTTTGAGGTTCTGATCTGAACATTTTGAATGTCCCTTGCTTGACTAAATTGTACAAGATAAGTTAGATTCTAAGCTAGATATTGGCTTATTTTGATTGTAAGATTTTTTCTATCACATAATCAGTACTGAAAATCACATTGGTGTGAAATAGTGAAATACTTTAAAGTATTTATTAAGTTGACAGGTATAAAAGAGCACTTAAACTGCTGTGGCAAAAATAACCAACAGGTAACACATGGAAACAAATATTATTTAGGTGATTTCTAAGACTGTATACAATGAAATTCAGGAAAAAATATTGTTTGTTTACTTTTGGTACGAGGTAATGTATTGGAATAAGACATTTAGATCACTCTTCATCTTACATACACCCACTACTTAGTAACCTACATACTTACACAAAACTGTTGTTTTTATGAAAAGTGCATGAAAATGCTAGATGCAATGGTTAAATTACTTATCTGTCGTAGATACCTTCCTTTGATAAAAATCATACTTGTTCTTGGTTTCTTTGCAACATTATAGATATGTAGGTGATAAAATGTTTCTGATTTAACATCTTAATATTTTATAACCATATGTTTTTTGGGGTTTGTTTGGGTAGTCTATGGGTGCCTGTGGTAAAGAGTCACCCAAGAAAATGCAATTTGTTTTAGTCAATGTAATTTTCACTTTTAAAAACATTTTTCGTAGGTTTTATTTTGTAAAAAAGTCTTTTTAAGAAACAATCATTTTTTTGAAAATAAGAAATGATTCAGCATTTATGACTGCTCCTACCTGAACCATGAGGTAATCCAGTGTCGACATGTGCGGAAAGTATTGTTCAGAATGGAGATGGATTTTTGGAGAGTATTGTGAGTTAAGCTTTGTCCAATTATTCCATACCTGGGTAAAAGAAATAGATTCCTTTTACTTTAGTATGTGTTTTGTTGTAGCATCCTATCTTTCTGTGATGGCCTTTACTTGTTGCACTTCAGTAAGCAGTGCCTTCTTTTAGTTGATGCCAAAGCCAAAAAGTGTGTCATTCGTCTGCAACCATTTATATCAGTTGGAGGAAGTGCTCTTCTGTGAGTGGGTCTGATTCATGGTAGGTGTTGCAGTTTTCCCTTTTCTATACAGATTTCAAAATCTTAATGTCTAAACAAAACATGCATTGTCAAGTTTGTATCGTTAGGTATATGCCAGTGCAAATATTAGTTTAGTCTATTCTCACGAAGGTAAGTATTGACTTGAAACTCAAAGTATGTGTGTCTACCATCAACATCTGCACCTGAGGAGTAATCCCATAACTCTGTTTTGATTTTTGACAGATTTATGCCCCTTTTTAACTTAAATTTTTGGTTAAAAGTTTTTATAAATTCAAATATCTTGAATACTTCAAGGTATGACTTGAAACTCAAGTATGTGTCCATCAACATCTACACCTGAAACAATACCCATAACTCTGTTGATTTTTGACAGATTAATGCCCCTTTTAACTTAGAATTTTTGGTTAGATTTTTTAAATTCACCCATCTTGAATATATCAAGTATTGAAACTCAAGAAGTATGTCTCATCAACATATACACCTGAAACAATTCCCATAACTCCGTTTTGATTTTGACAATTTATGCCCCTTTTTAACTTAGAATTTTTTTAATTTTTTTGTAAATTCAAATATCTTGAATACTATATAAGGTATTGACTTGAAACTCAAAATATATGTTTACCATCAACATCTACACCTCAAAGGAAACAATCCCATATCTGTTTGATTTTGACAAATTTATATCCCTTTTTAACTTAGAATTTTTGGTAAAAGATTTTATAAAGTCAAATATCTTGAATACTATCAAAAGTATTGACAAACTCATAGTATGTGTCATATCAACATCTACACCTGAGAAATTGTCTCATAACTCTGTTTGATTTTGATAGTGTATCACTATTTGAAGTTTTGTTAAGATAGAGAATACTATCGCCAACGTATTTATTTATCTGTGTCACTGATAATGTTTTTGTTTGACATATTTATCTACCTTTTTCTCTACAACTTAGAATTTGTCTGGTTTTCAGACTAAAATGGAAATACTCAAAATGGCTTCTTCTGAAATGTCCATAGAATTATACGGCATTAAGCCGGTCATGCTTTTAATTCTATACATATCCCCTGATTGCAGTTACAAGTATTCATGATCACCTGTATTTCTTTGAAATTATCCCCCATCCTCCCTCCAGTTGGTGTTTGCAGAATCCAGAGTAAGGCTTTGAATGCAATATGCATTTACAAGGTCTTTGAACCCCAAGTTTCCTTGAGCCTTAATTCTTAGAACAATTACACAACTCCTGTTCTTAGAC